>JAAMXY010000609.1:22537-37090 GCA_019677205.1 Pinguiococcus pyrenoidosus | reverse complement strand
TTGAACTTGTTAAGATGCCGATGGAAGCAGAAAGTCCTGCGTTGTACAGCGGCGGCGGCGGTGGCAACAGCAATCTGCAAGGAAACGCGCGCTCATTTCGCTGCGGTCTGGCGCTCCCTGGCACCGCGCATTGTGCTGCGCAGCCGGAAGCCCTCGTACTCGCGTTCTGCCATGGCTTCTCTCCAGTATCGCAATGTGCACTTCGTGCTGAAAAAGGTGTCCGAGAACGGCTTCAACCTTCGTCACGCAGTATCTTTCGCGGACGACATTGATGTCGTCACGGCCGCACTCCAGAGTCGTGGCGCCGCGCTACAGTTCGCTTCGGAGAGGTTTCGCGGCGAGCGCAAGATGGTGGTGATGGCGCTGCAGAATGATGGCACGGCCATTGGCTTCGCCGCGGCGCCGCTCAAGGATGACGTCGAGTTGGCGTTGATGGCCGTCCAGCAGACCGGCGTTGCCCTCCGCGATGTTGGCGAGGAGGCCCGCAAGCTTGCCTCCGTGACCAGGGCGGCTGTGAGCAACGACGGCTTGGCGCTCGAGCTGGCCGACGATGCCTTCAGGAGCGATGTGGACGTGGTGAGCTTGGCGGTGCAGCAGAATCCGAGAGCAGTCCAGTACGCGCACTTTTCGATCCTCGCCGCGAACCCGAACGGCATTGTCACGGATGCCCTGGCTGCGGATCCGTCTCTGCTCTCATTGCTGCTGGGCAGGATGAAGCGGGCGTCGGAGTCGACCCAACGGGCCTTCTTCCGCACTGTTGTCCGAGGGAATCCAGCGGCCGTCGCAAGCTTCCCAAAATCTGCGGTCATTGCCGAGAGTGCCTTGCTCAAGGAGGAGATCCTCCCAGCAAGCCCAGCGGTCTTGGAGGTCCTGCCGCTTGCATGCAAGATGAATGAAGAGCTCGTGCTGAGTGCCGTGTCTGCCGACGGCAACGCTTTGCAGTATGCACCCGCGAAGATGCGCCGACGACGGGCGCTGGTGGAGGCGGCGGTGCAACGCTCCGCAGAGGCGCTGCAGTTCGCTTCGGCAGATTTTCAGGACGATGCCGAGCTCAAGGCCCTCGCCGGGAAGAGCTGATCTTTCTCCCATCGGATTGCGTATGGATGTATATGTGTGTGGGTGTGCGTGTGATCGTGTGCGTGGGCAAGGCGTTCAATAATCCCGCGACCGTGCAGCGTCCAAGAGAGACACCCTTGCATGTTGGAGGACGAGGCAATGCCGCTCTCCCATGTACTACGAAAAAAAGAAAAAACGAAACTCGACCTTTTGCCGTCTCCGACGTCTTGCTGATCCAGCTTGGCTTGAGAGGGCCGTCGTTGCAGCGACGCCGCCCACCTCACAGAACTGTCGAGAGGCCGTCTTATGCAGCTTTGTGACGGCCGAACAAGACATTCTGTTTCCGACGACAGCACGCCCGCATGCATTGTCAAACGCAAAGAACGGAGAACGCCACCAAAACGACTTTTTGGGGCAACCTCGACGCATTCTACCTCCTCTGCTCATTCACAAGCTACACCGTAAGCTCTACGTCGCCTGGTGAGGCTTACAAGTCGCCTGGGAGGCTGCTTATGGCGGTGAAAGAAGCCCTTCTCGCTGTGCTGATCGCTGCACTGCTGATGGGAAGCGTCCGGGCCGCTGCCCTCGCGGGTTCGTGCTTTTCGCTCTTTTCGTGGCTTCACAACCGCAAACAGGCCACAACGTCTGACTCTGGCTGCGGTCTTGCGCTCCAGGGGTGAAGAGACCGCTGTTCAGCGTTGCGCCCATGATGGACTACACCGATCGCCACTTCCGCTTCCTCTTCCGCCTGCTTAGGTGAGTCGCGCTCCCCTTCCTTGTTCCATGCCCTTATGCCTTAAAAGGTATGCCTCACAGTCTTTCGCTTGTGGACTTTTCTACGCAGCAAGGAGACCGTGCTTTGGACGGAGATGGTCACGGCCCAGAAGGTCGTTCACGCCCCGGACGACGCTCTGCTCGACCGCTTCCTTGCGTACAGTCCTCAGGAGGAGCCTCTGGTGCTGCAACTGGGCGGGTCGGATCCAGATGTCGTGAGAGGGGCAGCTCGCATCGCAAGCGATTTTGGATACGACGAGGTGAACCTCAATTGCGGCTGCCCGTCCGAGCGCGTGGCTGGCAAGGGTTGCTTTGGTGCCGCCCTGATGCGAGAGAAGGACCTCGTTGCCGACATCATGCAGGCCGTGCAGGAGGGCATGCCGGGCCTGCCTGCGAGCGTCAAATGCCGCGTCGGCGTCGACGAGATGGACAGCTACGACGAGTTTAGGGACTTCGTCGCCACCATCCACGAGAGGGCCGGCGTCGAGCACTTCGTGGTGCATGCGAGGAAGGCTCTGCTGGGCAAGAAGTTCACGCCGGAGGACAATCGAAAGATCCCCAAGCTTCAGTACGATCGCGTTTTGCGCTTGATGCAAGACATGCCCCAGCTCCGAGTCACCATCAACGGAGGCATCACCACATTCGAAGAGATAGACCGCTTCCTGGAGGCCGGCTGCAGCGGCGTCATGATAGGGAGAGCGGCAATCTACCGCCCCTTCTACTGGTCTCGCGTCGATGAGCTTGTGTACGGGCGAGATCCGCCGGAGAGCGGTGAACTCGTGGCCACTCCTCTGGGGCAATTCCCAGAGCGATCGCGAGGAGCCGTCCTCCAGCAGTACTGTGCCTACGCGGAGGAGCAGCTGGCAGACGAGGAGATCCGCATCCGCCGCTTTCTTGGCAAACCTCTGCAAAACTTGTTTGCGGGGGAGCGCAGCGGAAAGCGGTATCGCAAGGCCTTGGACGAGAACATTTGCAATCCCGAGCAGAGCTTTTCACAAGTCGTGTGGGCCGCAGCAAAGGAGTTGCCGGAGGAGGTGGGTACATCGCAATAGCCCCGCTGGGCTCCTGTCGACTAACTGAAAGAAAATTGACCAGGTGCTGGCGGCGCTGCCGGAGGAGGCATGCTTGAGCAACAGCGCGGACTACGAGGGCTCAAGTCTGCGGGCAGGGGTTTGGGCAACCGCCGCTTGAGCGAGAACCACCACAATTTTGTACACCGTCGAAGTGTCTCATGCAGGCTGCTGCTGTAGTGTTGCTTCGCTTGTCCCCGGCCTCGTCAAGCCATGCTTTGCAGAAAGAGAGGAGGAGAGACGCCGAGAGAAGCACAGCTGCGGCGTCCGAAGATGCTCCAGTTTCACAAGTCGTTGATCTTTGTTGGCTGTTTTCGGCCATCTTCGATTCCTGCCTTTCCCTTGCTTCATACCGAGGTAGCGATGGCATCGTTTTGCCCGACTGTGGAAGAAGGAATCTTGATATGCGAAGCCCGACTGTGGCGCCAAGCCTGCTCGGCCGCCGTCGCTGTGGTCGCTGTGGTTGCTGTGGCTCGCTGTGGAGCCATGAATGAAAACAAGAGATGAATAGCTTTGCCATTCCATTGCACCGCGCTGTATGGATGATTAGCTCGCCTTGGTATCCCATCCAATGGCTCGATGATGGTAACAAGAACTTGGAGTTTACGCCAATGATGTCAACCATGGCGAGGAATCTTTATTTTCAATACGGCGTTGAAGTGCTCCACCTCGGCCGTCTTATTCCCCCTGGAAGAAGATAGACTAGTTTAAAACTGGGCTGGTACGTACGCGTTGAGCAGCTGGTTTCGGCGTTCTTCGCGCGCTTTCTGAACCGCTGCCCCACCTGACGCCGATCCGGCCTCGCCAGCAACGCTCTTCATCTGCGCCAAAATGTTCCGCTCCCTGCGCACGTCTCTGCGGAGCACCAGCAGCGTGGCGAAGCGCAGCTTCTGGTCCAGCGACTCCGACAAATGTGCGGTCGTGTTGGTTGGCTGCGGTGTACCCAAGCGTGGTATGGGATGGTAAGCCTCGGAGCGCTTTCAACGGCGGACATCGCCCTGCACGGGCCACAGACGACCTCGTGCATAAGTGTGTCCGAGGATCGAAGTGACATCCGAGAAGAGAGAGAGAGAGAGAGAGAGAGAGGCGGAAGCCGCGGCTGAAAGCCGTCTTCGGTGGTGGTGTGAGATGGACTTTGGATACGATCTAGACATACGACAAGTGGCGCGAGGAGGAGGCGAAGACTCGTTTGAGCCACGTAAGCTTCTGCATGCGAGTGGGAAGCGCCGGCAGACAGATGGAGAGAAAGATACCCAGAAGCAACGGAAAGGAAGGACGAAACGCAATGTCCCTGACGGATCCTTGTCGTGATCGATCTCCAGGTACCACGCGAAGCAGATGATCGACGGGGATGTGCCGTCGGCGAACCTGACGGAGATCGTCGAGCCGTGGTTCCTCGGGGCCGGGATGGACAGCCCGCCGGGCCAGGAGTTCGTGGCCTGGAAGAACGAAGTGGAGCCCAAGGGCGTTTCCTTCTACGACTCCGTCGATGCTCTGCCGATGACCACGGAGAAGAAGCTGGCGCTCATCTCCGGCCGCACTGCCGACAACCCGCGCCTGCTCCAGGAGGTGATCGCCAAGGGCTGCACTCACATCTTCTTGGAGAAGCCGGGAGCCCCCACGGTGGGAGAGCTGGAGGAGATGGCGGCCTTCGCAGCTGCCAAGAACGTCGCGGTCTTCATGGGCTACAACAAGAACGTGACCAAGTACGTCACCCTCGCTCGTGAGTTCGAGGCGCAGACCCCGGGGGCGAGCACGACCTTCATCCACAACAACGCCTACAAGGAGGAGGAGCTTCCGGAGTGCTTCGAACGCAACTCGGAGGGGATGCTCAAGAACATGGCCGTGCACGAACTTGCCCTGCTCGTGACCTACTATGGCGTCGCTGCCGACACCATCCAGGACATCAAGGCGGACAAGGAGTTCTCTCGCGTCCTCACGCTCAACGGCTACACCGACTTCGCGTCGGTCGGTTTCACCATCACCACCACCGCCGGCAAGACCGTGACGGTGAAGGCCAACCGCACGGGAGGGTCCTTCTCGGAAGCGGTGGTGCACGTCGATGGCGTGGAGAAGTTCAAGTCCATGACCCCTGACGAGGAGCTCGAGAAGATTGTCGCCGTCAAGCAGGCCGAGAATCCGGACTACATGCCGTACTTCTTCCTGCAGCACGACGACTACATCACGCTGAAGGAGCGCTGCTGCAAGCACATCGTCGAAGGCAAGCCCGGTGCGCCGGAGGGTATCGCCACCATCGATATTGCCATCGAGACCCTGAAGGTTGCCGAGATGCTCACGCCGAAGCTTCAGGAGCAGCTCGCATAGGCGATTTGCTCGGTGGAGGGGAAGACCAGCGGGGGGGCTTCGTGACCTCGCCGCCCTGATCGCGCGCCCCGTGCGTGCCAGAAGTTGCTCAGTAGGACAGGTTGACGGAAGAACTGTCTTTTGATCCTCCCACTGGACTTCGTCACCCCCTGGTGCGCTTGCCTTGGTGTGCACGAGAAAGAAGGGATGAAGACGCCTCGACCGGCCCAAGCAAGCGCGGCCTTCCGCGCCGTCTTGTGTTCATCATTCCCTGTGACGTGGCGGAAGCGCCTCGCTACGGTACGATTGCACGTCTCCGCCACGGATCGTTGCAAGCCCAAGCCCGCTGCCTCTCCCAATGCGCTCTTCCGCTCTGCAGGTGCTGCTCGGCGTTGCCACCGCGGCGGTGTCATGCGCCCTCCAAGCAAGAACGTACGCTCCCTGAGGAGGGTCATCCGCAGGGTTTCCCGCCGTCTAACGCGGTTTCTTCCCAGATCCAGGATGACGATGAGCCTCAATCCCTTCAACAAGCCTTCTGGCGTGTCCCGGCCGGCGGACTTTGAGGCGCCGGAGCCGAGACCCTTGAGCGTCACGCGCGGAGAGTGGCTCCCTGTCGTTGCAACGGGCACCCTGGCATTGGCGGCTCGTCTGGGCTCGGGCGTCTTCGTCGCAGGGTGGCGCCCACGCCTGACGCTGTCAAGCAACGTTGCCGAAGACGAGTACGCCTTGAAGTTCGGCCCGGTTGCGTTGCAAGATTCCAGCGCCGCCCTGGTCAATCCTCCACGCCCCGTCAAGGACCTCGTTCTGTACGAGTACGAAGCAAGCCCCTTCGCGCGGAAAGTTCGCGAGGCAATGGCGATTCTCGACCTTACGGTAGGCGTCTTGCCAACGTTCATCGGGATGTGTGGCATCAGGGATTCACTGGTGCATTCTGCTGTAGGTGATCCTGAAGCCGTGCCCTGGCGCACGCCAAGGCTTCGCAAAGGAGCTCGAGCGGAAAGGCGGCAAGATGACGGTATCTTTTCCTATCCTCTCTTCGTGACAACGAAGAAGAGATCTGTGGCCTCACATTGCCGTCCAGGTGCCTTTCCTCGTGGACCCAAACACGGGGGTGAGCATGTACGAGTCGGACGACATCATCAACTACCTCTTCGATACGTATGGACCGGGACGGGACCAGGTCGGACCATTTTGTGTGTTGCTGACTGAGCTTTTTTGTCCAGAGCGCGGCTGGCATCCTGCGGTCAGTGGGACTCATTTCTTGAATTTTGCGGCGTAGGTGCCTTTCCTTCTGAAGGGTCCTCTTGCGGTACAGTCTGCGGCGTACGCTGCTGCCGCGCGAGGCTTCGCCGGATCGAGAATGCTGCCCAACGCGCGGCCTGACAACATGAATATGAAGCCGATCGAGCTGTGGGGATACGAAGCCAGTCCTTTCGTCAGGCCTGTCCGGGAGAAGCTCAGCGGTGAGTTGCGCTACCAGATTTGTGCCGACCGCTTCCCTCCGCTCACGCTCGCTCGTTGCGCGTGCCAGAGCTTGGCCTCGCGCACCGTCTTGTGAACTGCCCCCGTGGCTCGGCAAACAGAGACAAGCTCCAGCAGATGACCGGCCGCTTCCAGGTGCCCTACATTCGGGACCCAAACACGGGGGTGGAGATGTTCGAGTCGCCGGAAATCTGCGAGTACCTCGAGAAAGTGTACACGGTCTGACGGGCTGCACGGGAGCGATGGTCCTACAGAATCTCAATATCGTAACATCTTCGGCTTTCGCAGCATCATCAGCGTCTTCCCTTACACGAGGGTGCGCACTCTTCATGGACCGTCCATCGCAGTACACACAAGGGGAGGAAGGACAACTCTCGCCTGCTCTCCCTCCCTCTCTATGAACCAGAACGCACGAAAAACTTCGTGCCCTTTCGGCAACAACTGACAAAATCTTACGAACTAAGGATCTCCCTCTCTCCTAGCGCTTCCAATCTGCACGAGTGTAAAAGAAACGACGGCAAGGTCGCGATCCCCGAGTTGATTCACCACCGAGCGCTGTCCGCAAGAAATCCATCGATCTGCGAGACTGCGTACTCCAGAGCAACAAATGTGCACGCGTTCGCTAGGGCTGCCCGCACAATTGACGGTCCCAGCCCCGCGTAGATCCCTGCCACTCCACTACCAGCGTAGATATGAAGCGCACAGTCAACGGGCGTACGGAAGCGGGGTGGGCCAGCTTCTGCCTGGAGAATCGTCTACGAGGGAGGGCGAGGGAACGGTGAGGCACGGGCCAGGTCCCGTTGCCTCTATGCGCCACTCACCTTCACCGTGTCGAGGGGGTGTATCAAAAATGCGTAGGACGCCCCTGCGAGCGCCCCAGATGCCCCAATTTCAAGCTGCTGCTGCAGCATGGACTTGCCTTGCGTTTCCCGCCCAAAGATCTGCCGCGACAGTTCGTACGTGGTGAAGTACGCCAGGTTGCCGATCGATTCCTTGGGGAGCAACGTGGAGAAGCCGCGGTAGAGCCCGCGAATCCCTTCCTCTCTCAAGATTTGCATCGTAACGGGAATGGAACCGCCGGAAGCGACGCCCGCCCGGTTGGCCTGCGGAGACGACAGCGCCTGTCAGCTTGGTTTCTCCTCTTTCGCGGCAATTTGCTCTCCATCGAGGCGCGCCGGCTTACCTGCACTCGCGTCCTGACCAAGTCGATCGGGCAGTACACCACCGCCTCCGCGACGCCAGTCCCCAGGGCCGCGCACAGGAAGGCAATCCCCAGTGGCTCCGAGCTGTCCGCCGCGAAGATCGTCCTCAGCTTGCCATTGACGCCAAAAAGCACGGAAGCGCCGATGGCTCCACTGAGCACTCGCGGGCCTGGCATCCGGCAACGGCGTCAGCGCTGCAAGCCACCCCGCACGCAACGTGGCGGCCACGAACCGGCTCCGCGGTACAATGCCATCGGTCCCCCATCCCTCAGAATGCCGCGCAGGGCCGCCCCAACGCCCAGCGAGGTCTTGGCCTCCAGCAGGGCTGCGTTCTGCATGTGCACCTTCAACACCTCCACCGGCGTGGTCGCCAGCGCCTCGATGGTGCCCGCGAACACCCCGGCCACGAACATCTTGGAGCTGCTGAGCGCCTGCGACAGCGCACGAGTCAGCGGATTGAGCAGCTTGGATGCAGGCGCGATGCGGTACCGTCCAGCTCCATGACGGACGAGTCCGGGCCTCCACCATGACTCCAAAGAGACGGCGGATGTGGCGCAGACGTCAGATCTGCTCGCCGTTCCCAGCTACTGCTGCTATGCTATGGCAACGCAAGGCTTCCGAAAACTGGACGGACACCAGCGCCGCATCTTGGCCGAAGTCGCTGCGGCGCCGTCGCTGGAAATTCGCCATGATCACGCCCACGATGACCTGGGGTGCCCCCACTGACGCGTGGCGCTGCGAGCAGGACTCTTCCGGTGAGAGCACGAACATCCTTCGACGTGATGCGCCTCGGCGACTCACCTCGCGGCCCGTAGGGAGTCTCTGGACCTTGGCCCTCGTGTCTCCGGATGGCTTGGTGCAGCACGCGCAGATGGCAGGTGAGCCATGAGCCGTGTGAAGCGCCGGGACATCATTTCGGGCGGCATCCTCGGAGGTTTGCGCCGCTTCGTTCCAAAAGTGCTTGTCCGTGGGGTTTCCCTTGAGCCGAAAGGGAGAGCCAGATGCCTGTTGAGCCTGCGCGTGAGTGAGTCTTTGGAGCGCGTGGGGCGATTCTCTCTCCTCAGATGCGAGCTTTGCTGAGTGCGCGATTCTTGTTGCTACTTTGTCGAAGACGGAGGGAAGCGGCCGGCGAGGAAATGCGAGCTTCGCTTGGATTTTGGCGGCGGCGTGGACAAGGCGTCGCTCTCCTGGGCCAGCAACGCGAAGAACGTGGAGGTCTATATCCTTCGGGAAGAAAACCAGGAGGAAGAGGACGACACTGGGCACTACTTGGAGACCATCCGCTGTGCGCCGGAACCCGACGCCGAAGAGCCGACCTTCGCTGGGAGCTGCGCCCCCTCGCTGGAGCAAGGGGAGGCCCTCGTGCTCCGCTTCCTCTCGCTGAAGCCTTCCAAGAACATCTTTTCCCTTCAGAGGCTCCAGTGCGCCGTGGCAAGTCCGAAAGGGCAGCCCCAGAGAGGGCAGCGGGCTGCTCCCGCCGCGGCCAGGAAAGCGGCGGCGATGTTTCCTGGCGGAGCCGAGGCGATTGAAAGCTTGAGAGAGACATTTGTGTCTGAGGTAAGAACGTGAGGTGCTTTGACGTCTCGAGACGTGCGTCTGAGAGTCGCCTCCGCGGGCCTAGGCGGTGTTAGCAAGCGAGAAGGCCCTCTTTGAGCGCCTGTCGCCGATGATCGGCGGAGTCCTCGCCAACAACCAGAGGATGGAAAAACGCATTCTTGATCTAGAGGAAATAGCGCGACGGCAGCAAGAGGAGATTGAAGAGCTTCGGCGACTCTTGCTGTCGAGGTCGACCGCAGATGCGGCTCCGTGACATACTGTGGATACTTGGAGCGCAGGTCGGTGGGAGGTTAGGTTTCCCCGTGACTTTTGTAGGACATCTTGGTCTTGTAGGCCATCTTGGTCTTGTAGGCCGTGAGGACGGGATTCGCTCAGCAGCTCCCGTTCTGCTGTGTTTCTCTTAGAGGCCGACAGAAGGAAAGTAATGACTGTTTGTCTTTCTCGGGTTGCTCCTCCATGGCCTGATTCACCAAGTCCAGTTGAGCCCGGTGCGACCGCCTCAACTCAGCCGTCGTACTTGCACTTCGAGCAAACACCTCTTGAGGGAGTAGGGCCGTTCCTTGCTCGGGATGCAGGGTGACGAGAGCATGGGCAGCCACCATGTGACTTGTCAGCGTCTTCGGCAAAGGGTTCTTGATACTGGGTCTCACGACTCTACCTTGGGACCCTGCAAGCCGTTTAGCCGGTAAACCGATATGTCGTAAGATTCTTGAAGCTGTGGAGCAGACCCTTTGCACAGTAGGTCGTTTCTACCTCCTCTGCGACTCGTCCCCCTTCTGGGGCTCGATGAGATGGCAGAACAGCTCGTGGCGAAGTAGTCTCAGCTCCTTGACGCGCTCCCGAACTTCCGCACGCATTTTATCCCCTCCATAGGAAGTCTTCTTCGTCTCGTCAAGGACCTTTTCAACTGCCTCTTTCCATTGCTGCTTGCCTGCGTAGTCTGCTTCTAGCGGGGGCTCCCATTTGGTGACGTCGTCCTCGTCGTCAAAAGTTGCCCCCACGGCGCAGTCCCCCTTTTTTCTGCCTTCCCGCTTTTCCGGGATAGCCGGAGTCGTCACTGCGCCGTCTTTGTCCTGCTCTGTCCCGGACCGGTCTTCCCTCTCGGGAGGGATCCCAGCATCTTTTGGAAAGGGTGTGGTCTCCTCAGCGGATCCTTGTGGAGCACCGGTAGGTTTGCCCTGTCCTCGCATTGCTTGTATCTTCTCCTGGGCTTTGACAGAAGATTGCTCTGGCAATGGCCCCTCGTCCGGATTCTCGCTGTCTTCCTGCTTTGGCCCGCTTTCCTCCCCACTGTCGTTCCCAACTGGCGGGCCATTCCCAACGTCTTCTTGCTCGTCACTGGCGTCCGTGAATCGCGCGGTTTCCGCGACTTCCGCGGCTTCCGTTGCTTCCGTCGTTTCCGTGGCTTGCGTGTCCTCCTCACCACCGGGCAAAATCTCTGCTGGTGCTTCGTCCTCTTCTTCTTGTGCTTCGTCGGCGTTCCTAGCCTCGTCCTGCTCCGTTTGCTGCTGCGAAAGAGCCAGCAACTCGTCTATTGGATCTTCATGATGCTCCAGGGCCTCAGCTTCGTCGGTGGAGGTGCCGCCATCTTCTTCCACACTGCCGGCTTGCTCCGGGTCACGCACTCCATCGCCGCTCATCTCTTGCCGATGTTCTTCCGTCCCGGTGAAGTCACCTTCGCCGGCTTTGTCCTCTGTTGAGTTGCCCTCTTCTTCCGCGGAAGTCGGCTCTGAGCGAAGGTTTTTTGGGGGGTGCTGTGCTTCCGGGGCCGGGGCCCAGCGAGAGCGCAGCTCGCCCATGACGCGAGACAGCTCTTCGTCTTTCAAGGCGGTGTCGAACATTGCAATTTCGCCGACGTTCCCGAGGAAGAAGCACGACTCGCCAGTCGAGCCGATGAAGAGGTCATGCTGGACGGAAGCCTTCCGAGCGTCGGCGGTGGGGATGTGGACGTCCATCTCTTTCCCTGGACCACTGTTGACGGCGACGCTCACAGCACCAGCCGAGTCGATTAAGAGCCCGACAACATTCCAGTCATCCTTGTTGATACGAGTTGCTTCCAGAAGATGCGGGAGTCCTTCGGTCCTCGCCTCGCCATCCTCGGCGGCTTCTTCCGCTTCCAGGAGTATGACGGTGTCGTCGCGCAAGGCAAGCTGCAGCGTCCTTCGATCGGCCAACAGCACCTGCTCGATCTTGTCACTCCCTGTGGTCCATTGTGGCCTGACGCTGAGAACAAAGGTCCTTGACGGCGCAATAAAGGGGGTAGAGCTGCTGCTCGCGTGGACGCCGCAGGGGAAGGCGATGCCTGCGTCTGCCGACTTTCCATCCTCTTCCCCTTTGACCTGCTCGGAGAAGTCCGCGGCTCTCAACATCGGGACCCCGTCGTGCTCTTTGGCAAATTCTTCGAACGCGCGTTTGGACGCATCGCGAGCCTCTCCATCCATGGGTAGCAGAATCCCTTCGTCAGCCTCCGACCTGGACTTGGGGGGCCAGCTTTGGAGGATCCGCGTTTTATCCGGCTCCTCTTCATACGTGACGTCGCTTGGCGTCCACCAAAGCATTGCCTGCGCAAGCGCACTGGACTGCTTGACGTCGGGTTCGTCTGCAAGGGGCTCCTCGGCTGGTGTCGCCGTGTCAGGAAGATCCGGTGTACGTTGTGGTACAATCGGCACGGTGCGAATTTCCCCGGACGGCCCGAATGCATTCGTACCGTCACCCGGGTCGCCTCGCAAATCCTCGTTCTCGTCGCCATCCTCTTCCTTCTCGGCGAGGTCATTCTCACTGCCCACGTCCGTCTCCTGTGCAATTACGTCCAAGTCCTTCTCCTCCTTTTCGTCGTTTTCATCCTTCTCAGCCGTCTCACCATTCGCAACCTTCTCGATTTCCACATCCTTCTCAGTAGGATCGTTGGGGACGAAAGCTTCCTGCGGATTCCCACTGGCAGGCTCTTCAGGAGGACGATAGGGGTCTTCGACTGGGGAATCTGAACGCTCGTCCTCGTCAAGATCCTCTGCCTCCAAGTTCTCATCGACCATACGAGGTGGCTCATCTGGTCGATCGTTGTCCGAAGGGCTCAAGTCCGGCACGCCGCCTGGGTCTCGATTCGCTGCGTCATTGCCGCGGGGGACTTCGACATAGGCAGGCGCCTCCTGTCTTTCGATGGCAGGTGGGACAAGCTTCTGATCTGTCTGATCGGGGAGGTCGCCCAGTGCCGTCGGCCCGGCGAACGCCACGTCGGACCCGCCTTGCTTGCGCAAGCCAGCAGTGCCGTCTTCAAAGGTGGACGAGAACACGAAGATGAGCGTCCCCACTGCGATGAGAGAAGCAAAGTAACATCGCCTGCGCCTACCGTTCCATTCCAGAGTCAAAGATTAGTCTGGCATGCTGCTTGACGAGCGTCGGACTACTTTGGAGCAAGCCAAAAGCTTCATGCGCGACGTACCCAACTCCGCTGCGCGTGTAAACAGGCTCCCGGTTGCTGGCGCCGGGGTACACGTAGGGGTTGTCGATGCGCATGCTTGTCGTCTTTTCGCTCCGTACGTCTCCGCCGCGAACACTGGATAGATCAAGTAGGCTTCTGAAAGTGGTGGTGGATCAAAGATCAACAGGACAGGGTCCTAGCACGCGGCAGCCAGAAAAGCTTGCGCAGCCCTCGCGCGCGTCTCTGGCTCCAGGACCAAGCGAGGTCCTGCTGCGCGCACCCTGCAAGCAAGCAGAGACGACAGGTTCAGCCTGGGGTCAGCCGCCAGAGATCCCTTTGTGTTCGAACGAAGAGTGCCGCGAACCTCAAAGAATCCTTCCGCGAGGACCTGGCACCGCGGCGCCACCAGACGCGTCCGGACGAGCGACCACCGCGCGCTCCTCGGCAAGAGCTCTCGCCGGAGTGGCTCCAGCCCTCCGCAAGTCAGCGGACTCCGCCTCGAGGTCAGCGAATTCCTTCGCTCTCACGCCACTGCGCAGAAGCGGCGCCGCAGATCCCGAGCGCGGAACGAGAAGCGGCTCTTCGTCAGCCAAAAGACAGCCCGCCAAGCCTTCCGCAACGCGGTGACGGATCGACTCCGCCGCTCCGGAGCCGTCCGGAGCGCGACAGGCGAAGCGCCGGCGAGACAGACGGACCAGCCCGCCACGCCGCACTTCAAGATTGCGACGCCAGCGTTCGGAGGCGTTGTGCGTGGTAAGCTTTGCTGGAGCATAGCTTCCTCGTGACTGAAACAATGCGCGTTCTTGTGGCGTGGCTCGCACCGCTCTTGTGCCCCGGCGTCGCGGGCTGGCACCGCCCGCCGGCGCGCCTCGGCTACCAGGCGTCGTTCCGCCCTCTCTTCATGTCCGAGGTGGACGTCGACCCCGCGGAGATCGTGCTGGAGGCGGAGAGCCGCATGGAGAAGAGCCTGGAGTCGGTGAAGGGCTCGCTGAACACCATTCGCACCGGCCGTGCGTCGGCGTCGCTTCTGGACCGGGTGAACGTGGACTACTATGGCACTTCGACGCCGCTCAAGCAGCTGGCCAACATCGGCGTTCCCTCGGCGACGCAACTGACCGTGGACGTCTACGATAAGAGCAGCATCGCGGACGTGGAACGGGCGATCATGGAGTCGGACGTGGGCCTCACTCCGCAGAACGACGGCACCATCATCCGTCTCAACATCCCGCCGCTCACGGAGGAACGCCGCAAGGAGCTGGCCAAGCAGACGAAGGCGATGGGCGAGGATGGGAAGGTGGCCTTGCGCAACATTCGGAGGGATGCCGTGGATCAGCTGAAGAAGCTGGAGAAGAGTGGCGACATCAGCAAGGACGACTCCACCGGAAACCAGGGAGATGTTCAAGACGTCACTGACAAATTCAGCAAGGCCATTGACGAAGCCGTGTCGAAGAAGGAGAAGGAGATTCTCACCCTCTAGTGGCCGAGCGAGTGCATGCGCAGCATGCAAGAACCCCCAAAAGTAAAGAAGAAGCATATGTATTTCGATTCTTCGGCTCTCTTTCTCTCTCTCTCTCTCTTGATCTTTGGCCTTCGTCTTCGCTTCTCGGCACCATCATATCTTTGCGACTTCTACCTGCCGCCAAGAAAATTGGCTCCACGAGCTGCTACGGGAGAGGATTGTCGACGTCTC
>JAAMXY010000609.1:0-22448 GCA_019677205.1 Pinguiococcus pyrenoidosus | reverse complement strand
CGCCCGCTTCGGGAGTCTGACGCCGCGCATGTCTCACACAAGCCTCTCGCTCATATGTGCGGGGCCTCGGAGATTCTGCGCCTCCCGGCGTTTCTGAGGTTGCCGCAGCTGGCGGAGATCCTCAAGAGGAACAAGCTGCAGCTGGTCAAGCAGCATCTGCGCCGGGAGAGCAAGACCTACTACCTCTCTGCAAGCAACGGGAACACCTACGGCTACAAGTCGCGGAGGCAGATCGTGCTGGACCATGCCACGGCGAGCAAGATAGCCGCGGAGGAGGGCTTTCGCGTGCATGACGAGCAGCTGGATATTTTGCAGGTACTGCTGGATCTTCCTCGAGCGGATCCGAAGAGACTTCCACCTCATTCCTTCGGTCAAGGTGCAGCCAGGTGCGCAGATCGCGCCTGGTACCTGTCCAGCACTGCGGCGCGCGCTCAGATCGCTGGGTATCGCGGATCATCTGCCGGCGGAGAAGGCCACGAACCAGCGCACGGAGGGAGAGGTCGTCCCCAAGAAGATGCCTGTGGTCGTGCTGCTTGGGCACGCTGATGCCGGGAAGACGTCGCTCCTGGAGGCCATCCTCACCAGGCAGGCGTATCGCCTGGGAGCTCCCGAGACCGGAGTTCCGCCGAGGATGGCGGGGATCGGCTCCCGCGCCGAGTTGGCAGGCGCGGAACTTGGCGGAATGACGCAGGAGCTGCGCATTGCGCAGGTGCCCCGAAGGCACTGGCGGCACACAAACCAGAAGCTAAAGGGCACGGAGGACGTCACGTTCATTGACACGCCAGGACAGGCGGTTTTCTGGAGAATGCGCAACGCTGGTGGGAAACTCGCGGACGCCGCGATCGTCACGGTCTCGCCCTTCGGCGGCCAAGACCTCGCCGAGACGGCCGAAGCAGTTGGAATCCTAGAGGAGCTGGAAGTGCCGTTCGTCGTGGCGATTACAATGGCAGATCGATTGGAGCGCCCCGGCCAGGACGCATCAAGTCTCCCCCGTCATGAGCTCGTTGCGAAGCTCCTGGACGATCTGAGGGCCTTCACGATCATGGATGGGCTCACGCTTCGCGAATCGAGCGAAGACTTCCACGCTGCTTCTTCTAGTACGCCGTGCGCGTATCTGACGAGCTCTCCGCTTGGGCTTGGGGTTGACTCCGTCTTGGACCACGTGTTCAAGCTGGCATCCGCTGGCTCAGCAGCGGAAGTACAAGTCCCCGGGCAGGCTGAGGATGAAGAAGCGAAGCTGCGCCTGGCCCCGAGCGGTCCACCGCCTGGCGCATCTTGTGTGTGTACCGTCATTGACGTTCATCTTGATGTCACGAAAGGCCAGAACATGTTCTTGCTCGTCCAGGAAGGTGTTCTCAAGGCGAGTCCCATGGTGCTCGTCTGCACAACCTGCAGGACCTCATCGTCTCGTCCGCGAAATGTAGGTTGGCGATCACTTCGTTGTCGGCCATCTGGCGGGCTTTGTTCGCTCGATGACGCTTGGGACAACCACCAACGACGTCGACCATGCGGCACTGGGGATGGCAACACCGCCGACCTTGAGACCGTTGGAGAGCGCGTACCCCGGTCAAGCCGTTCACGTGATTATCAAGAACTTGGGTAGGAGCTCAGAATGATTGCTTGATACCGTCGTCCGTAGGGTAATCGTGGATCCGCAGGAAAGGCGATCGACGCCCCTCTGGGCGAGACGCTGTTTGGCGTGTCCAAGTCTCGGGCGGCTGCGCTGAGGGACCAAGCGGTGATGCAGCTGGAGATGAGGGACGCCCTGACAGCTTTCGCAAGTACCTCAACCGGCCATGGCGAGAGCCTCGAGCCAGACATGGAAAATGTCGTCCAGGACTTGCCAGAGAAGGATCATACACCGACGGCGAGCGTGCCTGGGCATGCCCCGCCCCCAATCATCCTGAAGACGCCATCCGGTCACACTCTTGCGGCAATTCTTGACGCCGTGGACGACCTTTTCGAGACGTCGGATTTCATCACGAATGTTGGTAAGTCTCCGAGTTGAGGTCGAGCAGGATTCGTCCTGGAAGTGCTCGGGCCACGGACTCACGGGTCTCTTGCCCAAGGGATTGGCAACGTGACACCAACCGACGTGGCAACGGCGGTCGAGGCAAAGGCCATCGTCGCTTTCGTTTCCGTTTATGGTGCGTTTGACCGCGTGTACGGCTAGTCTCTGCTGGCAAGGACGTGGGCTAACTTCGGTATCATGGGAACCACCGAGTAGGACAGAGGGTTGTCCATAGCCTGCGCAGGCTCTGCGAGCTTCGCCGAGTTCGGCTGGAGACCTTCGAAACCGTGCCGCAGTTCGTGCATTTCCTGATGACCGAGAAGAGGACTCCTGCGCAGTCAGCAGAAGAGCAAGAAGACACAACTGGGCTTCCTGTGTTCGATGTCGGTGCTCGCGACGCTCTGTCGAAAGCATCGAGTCCGTCGATGGTGGGCCAGCTGCACGACAACGATTCCCCTTTCTTCGACACCAGCCAGTTCGTCGACCCGACAGTTCCAGAGAAGCCCGAGCGGCGCAAGCAACATCAAGCTGGTAACTCAAGGAGGTATACAGCACAGGAGAAGGCGCAGCGAACGAGGCTTATCAAGGAGGCCGAGACCTACATGAAGGCGCGAAGAGACAGCGTGGTATGCCGTTGAAACCTTCCTCCCGTTGGGCCTTCGCTTCTGACGCCATGATATCGCTCTTCGCATGCAGATTCGGGCTCACGAAGAGGACATTCAAGACATTGGCGTAGCTCAAGAGCTGATAAAGACGAAGGTCGTGGCCTCGGAAATGACGGAAAAGACACCACGCCATAGAAGGAGGAGGACTAGGCGATAGAACCTATGGCGCTTCCTTCTTTCGTTGGATTGTCGCAAGTGACTCTTGCCTTCGCTGCCAGTCTTCCTTCGCCGCGTGGACGGCGGCCTCCATCTCTTTCTCCAGCTCTTCTTGCTCCCTCCTTTCCTTCTCCTCCTGCGAGGTGCGTGTGAATGAGTGAACAGATGAACCGCACAATCCTCATCCGACTTGCCTTTTCCCGCCGTTTCTGGAGGGCCTCCTCAAGGTCTGTGGCCTCCTTGGCTTTTCGACGTGCCTCTTCTGCTTCTTGGCGCTCCTTTTGCTGCTTGCTCCGCCACGCCTCGCGTAGGGCTCGCTGTCGAGCCTCCCTATCACCGGCGCAAGCATCACGTGTCATTCATTGCGGGTCCACAGCCTCCGGCGGCGCCGCTTGTGAAACGGGAATCACCTGTCTTTCGCGGCCTCCCTCTCCTTGGCGTCAACTTCGTGAAAGAAGTTCTCCGTATGATGACTCCTCGACGGATGCCGCAGGTCGTGCTCATAGCCGTAACGTGATTCGACTATCAGCGGCTCCGCAGTCGCCATCTCCAAGTCAAGGGCCAGCGGAAGTCCCTTCAGGAGGTTAAAATCCTCCGACGCCAAGTCCAGGTAGAGCTCCTCGGTCCCTCCATCAAACTTGACCAAGAACTTCCCCCGCCGCTCTCCTATTGTGCATCCATCAACTCGATACTATCGGGCTCCTCACGTCTTTAGGACTCACGAATAATCGTTCCAAATGGACGGCGCGCGTGCGCTGGATCGTGTAGGCGGATGCGTGCTCCAGGCTTCAAGCTCTGCCGATAGCATACTCGCCTGCCTGCAGCCAAAAGCCATTAGTTCACGTCCAAACAAGCTTGACGCCAGCTTACCCATTCTGTATAGCGCTTCGTGCTTGGCGCCGTTGCTTCTTATGAGCGTCCCTGAGCCATGGGGGAAGTAGTGACGAAATCCGCCTTTCCACTGGTCGCCGTTCTCAAAGAGATAGGTCCCCTGCCCGTGCATCCGACCCTCCCTGTAGTTCCCTGCGTAGATGGTATCGCCTTTGCGAGAGGAGCATACTTTAGCGGCGGTCCGTGGGAGCCATGCTTGTAGCAACGCCGACCTGCAACGCGTAGCTCGCCAAACCCATGCGGCACCCACGCATCTCCGATCTCCTTCTTGTCCCCGGAGTAGGATGTGCCCGTCCTGAGACGCCTCTCTGAGCTATGATCACTTTGACCTGCCCACCAAAGTCATAGTCTTACTGCCTCGTCCGCCCATCCGGGAGCAGTCGAAGATAGTGCTTCGTTTTCTGTTCCATCTCCTCCACTTGGCGGCGCAGCTCCCGCTCTTCCTCCGACTCCAACGACGCCAGGTCCATGGTCTACAATCGACGTCAGCGGCTTTCCCTTCTCAAGGGCTTGTGTGGAACGGTCCAAGGCGCTTTCGTAAAGCGTGCACGCTTGACTCCTTGATGAGTTGAGGCTTCATTTTCGTAGAATGGGAGACGACGATGCCAGAGCCGCGCGGAGCCCTTTCAAGTCGCTCGTCGGTGACGTCGAGGCAAGCATCCCTTGGTCGAGGCCCAAAGGCCCAAGGCGAAAAGGATCATCACAGGATCACAGGATTGCTGTACAGTGTTCGATTTGCTTACCGTGGTGATGCAGAGCCCGGGTTCCCTCAAAGCAGCTCTGCAGACGTCGATCTGTACAGCAGGCACACAAAGATGCTTGCCTTCGAAAGCGCCTTCCCAGCCAATGCGTTCCCTCGTTACCAGCCGATAGATACATATCTGCTGTTCCCACATACCTTGCATCTAGAAGCCGGGAATGGCAAAACGCCCGCATCGATCCCGACGCCATCCTGGAAAGGAATGTTGTGCCGCACGCGAAGAGCAACGATGAGCTTGCCGGTCCAGTCATCAGCTCGTGTACTTCCTAGCATGGTTCCGGAAGAGCCGGCCATTTGCCGCTCCGAGGATTCCAGTGCGGGCGCTCACGGAGACATGAAGTCGTCACGTACACCAAGTGGAGCATGAAGGGCTCCAGGCAGAACGACAGCGATGAAGCCGAGGCGTCGGCGACTTCCAGCGGCTCTACAAAGGCTTTTGCGCTTCCCTTTCGGAAGCGCCAAGCGGCGGCAGCAAGTACGCCTGGTCGATCGTTGCTTCCTGACCTTCTCGCTTCGACGTATTGCCACTCTGGACTTATCTGACGCCTCCTCTGCAGTCGGCATTGCAGATGGGTATCGAAACTCCGTGTACGTTGCCGCCAACAACTTCAGCAAGACTCTGCGCGCTCGTAGAGATCGTCGCAAGAAATGGATTGTGGATCCATCGGACCAACGCAAGGTGCAGCGCCCCTCGATGCTTTTGTCGTCTGTCTGAACGCCGCGACCATCCTGCACTCCCCAGCCCAAGAAGTAGAACGTAGGATCGCTCTTACCCGTGTCACCCCGTGCCTCGGTGCAGATCGCTTGGGACATCTTCATCGGCATTTGGATTGTGTACAGCGTGCTGGTCGTGCCCTACCGCATCGCCTTCGGGCTAGACCCTCGCGGCGCCGCCTTCGTGGTCGACCTAGTGATCGACAGCCTCTTCGCTCTGGACGTGGGAGTCACCTTCAATACCGCCGTGCTCTGTGATGACGTGCTGATCAAGAACCGGATGAAGATCGCGAAGCGCTACCTCAAGACTTGGCTTCTGGTCGACGTGGCGTCGACGCTGCCTTTTGATCTCCTCATCCCGTTGCTGCTCGCCAGTACCAGTCGCGACGAGGTGCAAAGCCTCAAGCTCGTACGCTCCCTGCGCCTCTTCCGACTCGTCAAGCTGACGCGTCTCCTCAAGCTGAAGAAGCTAAGCGAAGGGAGGAACTTCGACAACGTGAACCCGTCCATCATCAAGCTGGTTACACTGATGGCACGCATCATCTTCGTCGCACACCTCATCGCCTGCGCGTGGTTCTGGACCAACGACTGTCGACCGGCCGGCCACTACAGCGACGAGGAGATCGAGGTGGCCCAGGACTGGACGAGGTGTGGAGGCAACACGCCGGCTTCCCAGTACACCAGCGCGCTGTACTTCACCATTGCCACGATGCTCGCCGTCGGCTACGGCGACATCTCCGGCGTGACCATCAACGAGCGAATCTTCGCGCTGATGACGCAGCTGCTGGGCGCCACGACCTTTGGCCTCATCCTGGCGACGGTCACGCTAATCATCCAGTCCTGGGATCCCGTGGCGACGGCGCTGAAGAATCGCATCGGGGAGGTGCAGGACTATTTGTTGGACCGGCAGATCCCTCGACCGCTGCGAAAGGCGGTGATCCGCCACTTCGAGTACTACTGCCACCACAAGTCCATCATGACGACGCAACCAATGCTGCTGACGCTGCCGGCGCTCCTGAAGGCAAGGATCTGCTTCAACATCTACGAAGAAGCCATGACGAAGCTCGAGGTGCTCGAGTGCTGCTCCACCAACTTCATCGTGGACTTTCTGGCCAGGTTGAACCCTATGCAGGTGCCGGAGCAGGAATGCTTGGCGAGGCAGGGTGACTTCCTGTCCGAGTGCTACTTCATCGACAAGGGCCGGGTTCAAGCCTTCATACCATCGCCCAAAGGCGACGTGCTCTTCGGCATCTACAACGCGGGGCTTGAAGTGGCGCTGCCCTGCGGCGTGGAGGACGCTCCGGTTTCCGGGAGCTATGTCTGCCCCGTTCCCAGCTCGCTGTACTGGATTTCGTACCGAAAGCTGACCGACCTGCTGTCGGAGCACCCGGACATGTCGTCGGTGTTCCACGACCGGCTGCAGGAGGACAAGAGCATGCTGAAGCAGATCTTCGCGACGGCTACGCTTGAAACGGAAGCGGGGCTGGTGAAGGAGACGATCCTCGTGGGCAGGAAGCTCGTCAAGTCACGGCGGGTCGACTTTGCCGGGAAGGACCCCCGTGCTGTGGCGCGCGACAGGGAGGCCCGGCGGCGCAGCTCGTACCACTTGGTTGCCGGCCTTGCAAGATGCCTTCACGTCGATGGGGTGAGAAGCAGCACGAAGCCGATTTCCACGCTGCACAAAGTGGGGGATATCCTCATGGAAGACACGGAGGCCAACGCCGACCTCCGCGCTCGTCTGATCTGGTATCCCAAGGATCCGATCAAAATGAAGTGGGACATCTTCATTGCGCTCCTCATCGTGTTCACGGTGACGCTGACGCCGCTGCAGCTTGGCTTTGACGTGGCAAACGATGGATACTGGGTCATCGTCAACTACTCGGTGGACAGCTGCTTCTTCGTGGACATCGTCTTCGCGTTCCGGACGGCGTACAACGACGACCGAGGCGTGTACGTCACGGTGCCGAGCATGATTCAGGAGAGGTATCTCCGCGGTTGGTTCGCCGTGGATGTCATCACGACGATCCCCTTCGACAGGATCTTCGAAGGCCTCATCGGGTCGGGCAAGGAGACGCGCTCGGTCAAATTGATTCGAGCCCTGCGCATTTTCCGCCTGTTCAAGGCGCTTCGCGCGCTCAACTTCGGCCAGATGGAGATCGTGCGGGAGCTGAAGGACTACGTCGGGACCGCAAGTGTGCGGATCTTAACGATCATGATCGTCCTCGGCTTCATCGGGCACCTCTTCTGCTGCATCTGGTCGTACAATAGCTTCCTGGCCGGCGACGAGGACGACTTTGCAGGGACGACGTGGTGGGGCGCGGTGGGCCTGCGCGAGCAGCAGCTGGGCGAACGATACGTGGCGTCTCTGTATTGGGCCTTCACCACCATGACGACCGTTGGCTACGGTGACATCGTTTCGGTGAACGACAGCGAGAGACGCGTCGCCACCGCCATCATGTTCGTGGGGGCGACGGTCTTCGGCTACGCAGTCGGGAGCCTCTCCGAGTTGGCCACGCGAGGCTCGGCGGCGAAGAGTATGATGCAGGAGCAGCTCATGGAGATCCAAGACTACCTTCGCGAGCAGGGCTGCGGCGTCGACGTGCAGAGAGATGTCCGCATCCAAGCCAAGTCCCAGATGCGGTACCGCACCGCCTTGGACGAGGCGAGTATTCTAGAGCAATTGCCGTACTACTTGCGGCGCAACGTGGTGCTCCTCGCCTACACCGAGCTCATCCCGGCCTTGGTCCTATTCCGCAATCAAGAGGCGAGCTTCGTGGTGGAGATCGTGACGATCTTGAAGAGCGTCTTTGTGAACGCGTCCGACTTCTTCTGGTACCCCGGCGTGGAAAGCGACGGCACGTACTTCATCGTGGAAGGCATTGTGGAGCGCGTGGCCACCGCGTCGGACCATCGCATCGAAATCCGCGGAATTCTGGATAGCAATCACTTCTTCGGGCATGACTGGCTCTTCGGGTCCTTCGAGAAGCTAGGCTATCGCGCTTTCACCAGCACGAGTTGCTGGACGCTCTTCGACAGCACCCTCCGTGAGCTGATTGAAGCTCGTGGCTATCTTGCGAAGAAGTACTTCAACCGCGTGAAGGCACTCGTGGAGGGTGGCGAAAGCGACAAAGGCGAGGATACAGCTGCACCTCGCCCCAGAGAGTCAGGAAACCAAGACGCTGCGGCCTTAGAGGCGCCGTCACCCCAAGAGCTGGCTGCGCAAGGGCAGAATGCACGGGTCAGCGCACCTTCTCTGGTGCGACGTCGAGAATCGGAGCCTCGGCCGCTGAGCCTGTTCACCTTTCGAGACGTCCGAGTGCCGCAGACCTTTTCGGAGCTGTCCGCGTACCGAAGACGGAGCCTGCCGGGAAGGGATTCTAGTCTTACCTCGAGCTTTGCTTCCTCTGCAAGACGCACACCTCCTCGGATGCAAAGGAGCCCTTCGGCAGAGAATCGATCTCGTCTTCGCCGTCTGACAGGATCCCGCGAGCATGGGTGAGAGGACCTTAAGCTGTGCCGCATCGCACCAGCAATCAAACACGAGGGAATGGAGTTTTCACCCACACGCACCAAGATAAGCGCACGACTTTCCAACGAAGGTTGTCTTGAAGTCGTGGCCATTGCCTCTCGTTCGAGTAGCAGTCCTGCCAGTGTGAAAAGCCTACTCAACTTCAGGCAGAAGCCAGAAAAGCGTGCTTGAAAAGCGTGCTTGAAAAGCGCGCAGGAAACAAGGTCAGATCGCCTTGTTTTGGGCTTTCCGCCCGCCGCCAACTGCAGTACCTTGAAGAAGGCTGCCTTTCGCAAAGCCCAGGCCGCGTCACGGAACTGGTGGGTTTGCCTTTCTCTTGGGCTCGTCCCGCGTCTGGAGTCGCGCCAGGCGCAGAGAGTAGGGCCAGGCGCAGAGAGTAGGGCCAACAGCAAAGCGTCGGGCCAAGAGCAGAGAGGCGGGCAGGTGCAGGCAAGCGGATCGTATGCGGAGGAGGCTGTGGCAATTGAAGACGGCGAGGAGCAGGGACAGGTTGACATTGCGTTCGCTCGTTGTTGAAGAGAGGTGGAGGCAAAACACGCCAAGCCTGTTGCTCGGCATTCCCCTGGATCCCCTGCCAGAGCGAGCTACTCCGCACCTTCTGGCTTTGCCGTATTCCCCTTGCTGCTAGGTCCTTTCCAAGTTTGGATGGCAAAAATGGCCACTAAGGCCACGCAGGCAGCAACTCCTCCTGCCGTGCCCGTCGTGACGATCAGGGACATGATTGCTGCAGCCAGCAGGACTCCCGCAAAAATGGAGGACACCGCCAGGCCAAGGGGCATTCCCAAGAGGTAGGCACCCATGGCACCCGTCCATGCTCCGGTTCCGGGCAGCGGAATGCCCACGAAGATCGCCAGACCCCGCGCTCGCGACGCTTCGTCGGCGAAGGCCTCGGCCTTGCTCTGCGCCCTGGTGAGAATCGGCTTCATGATGCGGCGCACGAGGGGCGAGCGCAGAGCCAGCAAAATTGGCACGATCGGGAGCATGTTGCCAATCACGCAAAGCAGGCAGGTCTTCGCCACGGGCATCCCCATCCAAATGCCGACGGGCACGCCGCCGCGAAGCTCCACGACCGGGAGCGCTGAGATGATCATCAGAATCGCCTCCGCAGGCAAGCCACTGGACTGCAGCCAGATAGCCAGCTTCTGGCCGACGTGAAGGTGCTCTCCTTCCCCAGTGGCGGCCATCGCCGCTGCGCAAAGGGCGAACCAAGCGGCCGAGCCTGCAGCCGCGGCCGCCGTCTTCATCGCCTTCCGTCTCCACGGCTGCGGTGCCGCCTCTGCCTCCGCCACCACCTTTGCTGGCTCAGGCTTCATGAACAATCTCGGGGTTGCACGCTGGGACACGGAAGCAAACGGCGCGACAGATGCGGAGCGCCGCAGAGGAAGCGCTAGCCCACGGACGCCGGACAGACACCAAAGGAAAACGAGGCCGCTACGCCACATGGATGCAACACGTTAGGGGCAGCCTTGCTGCTCCACTTTAAAAAGGAGAATATGGGAGGCCGGGGACGCCTCGGGCGGAGGATCTCGCGAAATCCAGCGAGATCTGGCGCCAAAACGCCCTCCGGACGTGTACGTACTCCGCTACCAATGAAACCGAAGGAAAGATATTCACCTGTTTCACACCATACCTTGATGAAAAAGAAATCCAAAAGGCAGAATTTTTCAAACACTTGATCGAAACCGTTTGTGGAAGGGTTAATTGAAGTCTTTTATATGAGCTTTGAAATAAGAAACGTAACTACAAGATTTATTTTGAATACGTCCAAGGGACGATGATGATTGGGAACGGTACTATTTTGGAGTAACTTTTGTTGCAAGTCATGTTCACGCGAATCAATTTGGCGCGCTTTTTTTTTGGGTGCCACCTTCCGCGAGTGAGGCTCCGTGGCCACGCGCGGAGCGCCGTCGGGCATGAGGTCTCCTAGCGCGCGGCTTTGGATCCCCGCTGTGCTCATGGCAGCGGCGTCCTTACCGCGCTGCTTCGGCATCCGGTGGCTGCACCGGCCGGCAAGATCTTTACGCCCTCCTTCCCGCGTCTTCTCGTCCACGCAAAGGGAGCCCCTGGCAAAGGGTGGTGCCAACAGCCTCGGCTCTGCGCCTCCGAGTCCTGATCTGCACGATGGGCACCCAGATTGGTTGCCAGTCCCGGTTTCTGTTGCGGAGGTCTCTGCCAGCTCGTCGCAAGTCGCCTTTCTCAACGAGCCTGTGAGCAGCATCAAGGGCGTTGGTCCGAAGATGGCCCAGGCCTTTCAGCGCCTGTCCATCCGACACATTCGAGACCTCCTGCTCCATCTTCCCCGGCATTACATCGATCGCGCGCGCGTGGAAACCGTGCGGTCGCTGTCCCGCCGCCGGGCGACGCAGGATCCCGTCAGCTTCGTCGTCGTGGTGCAGAAGAGCTACGAGCGGAAGACCGGTAGTGGTACCCTGGTGGTGCTGGAATGCAAGGATGTCAATGGCGATGCGGTCAATGTGAGCCGATTCCAAAGGAGTTTCGGCTTTGGCTATGGCTACGGCGTGCGCGGAACGCAGCAGACGTTCAGAAAGGGAGACGTACTTCTTGTGAGCGGCAAGGCCACGTTGACTCCGCATGCGGACTGGGAAGAGGGAGGCCAGCCCGGGACTCGGTTTCAGGCGGAGCTGAAGTATCCCGACTTGTTAGAAAGATTCCCGGTCGGAAAAGAGGAGAAGTCCAGCCGCCAGAAAAGCCAAGACGTCGGCATGGAGGCGGTGCAGGACGCCTTTTCCATAGAGACGGTGTACAAGCTTGTCAAAGGCTTGACCTCTAAGAAGGTGCAAAGCACGTTGACAAACGCATTAGAGCAGCTGGAGACGTATGCGCAGCTTGCGGATTTCATGTCGGGCGACGATCTCTCCTCGCAGAAGTGGACTAGCCTCAGAAACGCCATCGTGTCCACTCACAAGCCGCTTGAGATGGGCGAGGCGAGTCCGACCGGAGCCGTGCGGACTCGGCTTGCTCACTCTGAGATTGTGGCCAACAGCGTCGAGTTGCTCCTCGAGCAGTATGCGAGCGCGATCGACGCAGCAAGCAAGCCGCGCTCGACCAAGCCAGCGGTGTTTGCCTTGCCAGAGGTGGATGTTTCGGAAGCGGGCGACTGCCAGCAGCCCGGGCTTGGGCAACTGGCCCTGCTGGCGGCGAGACGACGCATCGAACCCAACCAAGAAGCTGCAGTGCGCCAGATCTGGGATGAGCTCGCAAAGCCGTTGCGAACCTCGGCCCTGATCAACGACGAGACCATGCTCCATCCAGCTAGCCTCGACCTGTGTCTGTCTGCCCGCGCGGCAGAATCGGGAAGGCGCACGCTGCTGCTGCTGCCCTCGGATCTCCTGGTCCGGCGGCGGCTCGAGGAACTGACTCTCCTTGCCGAAGAGGTGGAGGCTGCTGCAGCGAACGATGGAGGACTGCCAGGTTCGGCGCACGAGAGCCCTCAGCTTTCCTTCAAAGCGGTCCTCACAAGCTCGCGCAAGCAGCGGCTCATGCAAATGCTCGACAGCGCAGACGTGAAAGACCTTGCGGTCGTGGTGGGACCGCACCAGATCCTGCAGGGAGACTTTCGGAACTCGCTGAGTCAGTTTGGACTTGTGATTGTCGAAGACGAGCAGCTGCTCCCTCGCGATCTGAGAGATGTTCTCCGGAGGCAGGCGGAGAACGTCGTCATGGTTCCGAACTCTCCGATACCCTCAGAGCTCGTCCACTGCACTCTTTTTGATTGCACCAGCATCGTCCCGGTGAAGCGCAGCGACAGCGAGAGTCGAAGCAAGAGGGCACGGCGCTCAGAGGCCAATGCGTCTGCGCTTCAGGTTGTCAGCGACACGCCAAAGTCTATCCGAGATGTCCTCTCGAGTGCGAAGGACGTCATCAGCAGCGGCGGGCGCGTCCTCTGGGCGTTTCCGAACTCGACGGCGGAAGGCGAGGATCCCAGTCCGGCGATTCTCAAGACAGCGAAGCGGGCTCTCCCGAAGGACTGCATTGTCTCTCTCGGACTCGACAGCAGCGCGCAGATGGCGAGGGCGGCCATCAGCTCCTTCAATAAGGGAGAGAAGCGAATGCTCGTTGCTCCGTTGCATGTGGGGCGCAACATGGGGGTGGATATGCTGGAGGCAGATCTCGTCGTTGTCGAAGCGCCCGTCCTTCCGTTGAAGCTGACGGATGCCTCGCATGATGCAGTGCCCCTGAAGAGCATCTACTGCATGCTGCGCCGACTCGCGATATGGAGCGGATCGCCTTGCAAAGGCGATGGGAATGACCACTCCCTGAAGAATGTGGCCCCGAGGATGGTCGTCATTCACCCCCGCGACGCTGCTCAAGCATCCAAGAGGACAAAGAAGGACAAGCGGACGGAAGAGCTGGTTCACTTGCTGAGGGACGGAGCCCGTGTAGTGGAGGAAGATCTGCGGCGCAGCGGTTTTGAGCAGTTCCTCGCGGACAGGTCTGCAGCGCTTCCGTCTTTCAGAACGCTGGACCTTCTCACGGATGCGAGGAACGGCTCCTTTGGGCAGGCAGCGACAGAAGCGACGCCTGAGAACGGCGACGCGAGGCAGAATCTGAACCGTACGCTAAGCTTGCTCAGGGATGCAGATCAAGTCGGCCTGGATCTTGTGCAGAAGGTGCCGAAGGACTCTCCGCTGGCACATGCTCTTGGCGTGACGATGGCTCTCTTCGGTCGCAATGGCAGCCTCCTGAGGTTCCTGCCCAACTCCGAAGCCTTCCCGTCTGAGTTGCACGACAATGGTTTCTTAAGCTTGTATGGAGACTGCAGTCGCGAGCCGTTGCATATGCCCCACGTGCAGTCGCACGTTGTCGCGGAGGTAGATACAGATGACGATGATCTTGCCGCAGACTCGCCTCCGGGCCCCGAGCTGCCGCATCCGTCGCAGATTCGGGTGCCAGATGCTGCGATGAACACCACCGCCAGCCAGCTCGCGGCGTTGGCGGCAGCTCGGCATCTGCTGGACCCTGAGCGCTATCCTCGCCCACAATGCGAAGCCCCAGAGGCGATCGAGGCGTCGGACGAACCAAACGGGCCCGAGGCAGAATCCCGCTACGCGATGTTCGTTCCGGAACCGCCGCCAGGAGACGGAATGGAGGCGTGGAGAAGGGCGTGGGACCCCGAAGTGGTGCTGGCGCCCGAGCATCGTGCCGTCGACCTCGAGGTGTCGCTGCCATTTGCCGACGAAGAGCTTGGCATAGGGCTCGGCGTGCGGCCCCCACCGCTCGTCATTGTCATTGATGTGGAGGCAACGGGCCTCGGCAAGGATGCCGAGGTCATCCAACTGGCTGCCAAAGTGATAGATGACGACGGCTTTCTTCCAGACCGTCAAGTGAGCAACAGCCCGTACTCGCTGGTGCGCGTCAACCCAGCAGACACGGAAACGGCCACTGCGGTGTCAAGGACATGCTTCAACACGGAGAGCGGCGAGGAGGTCGCAGACTCGGAGGAGTTCGCGTTCAGCGATGACGTTGACGGAAGCGGCCTCGGGTTGGGCCCCGCAGATGGAACGCTCTTTAGCAGATATGTGATGCCATCCGTTCCGGTGCCCACGGAGGTCGCACAGATCACAGGGATCAGCAGCGAGACTCTGCAGGAAGCCGGGGCGAAGAGGTTTCCCGTGGTTTGGAACGAGTTCCGCAAGTGGCTAGCTCGTCAAAGGCTGCAAGCCGGAATCAAAGCGGCTGTCCTCGATCGATTCTCCCAGTGGTCTGGCGAGGGTGGCAAATCGGCAGAGGAGCTAAGCCGCTTCGTGGCTGACATGGACCTCGAGGCGCTTCCCCTGCCGCCGGTCGTCTTTGCAGCTCACAACGCGATCTTCGACTCCCGAGTGCTGCAGTCTGAGTTTCAGACGCACTCCAGGGAGCTCAAGCTTCCGGCTGGCGGCCTCGCGTCGCAGTTTGGTCTGGGCCTGGAAGGGGTGGTGAGCTTCCTGTGCACGCTACGCTTGTTCCGCAGCAAATCCATCTGGGAAGACATGGAGATCGGCAAGCCCTCCAGCTGCAAGCAGGAGGTCATCTACAACACGCTGCTCGACGAGGAAATGCGATTTGCCCACAATGCCGTTGGGGATGTCCTGGGTTTGGAGAGGATTCTAGTTGACAGTCCCGCAGGCCGAGTATGGCGCAAGCATGCGATGCGCTCGCAGATCCTCATGCCGGTGCCTCCCGAGGTCGTTTCGTCGCTCGGTCACATCCCCGGCCTGAACTTCCGACCCCCGCCAGGCACGCAAGCCGCGCCGGGGCCTGGTGAGCGGACCTTCGATGGCGTCGTGGTGCACCATGCAGTACCTCGTGTGAAGAGCGTCAACGGCGGCAAATCGGGCGCCGCTGCGGACGATGGCTTCGCGGATGTGCCCACGACGAAGGCTCGGCGTTGGCCGGTGGACCACGATCTATGGCTTTGGAAGAACCGTGATCTGCCCGTCGACGTGCTCGCCATGTCCTTGTGTAGGACGAAGACGGGAGTGCTCTCTCGCCTGAAGCATCTGAAGAGCAAGAAGCACGCGGCCGGCATCCGCCTGCAGGATGCGCTTCGCGAGGAATCGAAGATCGAGAGGTTGGTCAAGGACCTGGAGAAGGACGACAACATCATTGTGGAAGTGAAGATGTGGAAGAATCCCTTCGAAGATCTGCTCCCGGGCTACTCGAAGGCGAAGGAGGTGAAGGTCGAGCAGATCGAGCTGGAACGCGACGCCTGCCCGTTCTAATGCGTGCGGGCGTCCCATAGACAACAACAAGGGCCAAGGCACGTCTCGGTTTTGGTGCACATTGGAGACGAAGGGCTTCCTCTGGATCGCTTTGGTCACTCCCCACGCATGCCTGCTCGGATTGCGCGATTCACCATTCGATCCGTGTCCCTCCTCTTGATCGCTTCTCGCTTGTCGTACAGCTTCTTTCCTTTCCCAATGCCCACCAGCACCTTGACCCACGACCGCTTGTTGAAGTAGATCCGAAGGGGCACCAAGGTCACGCCTTTCTCCATGATCTGCTGCCGGAGCTTGCGGATCTCTTTCTTGTGCATCAGCATCTTGCGCGGACGCTTCGGCTTGTGGTTAAAGTAGCCCCCGGTTGTCTTGTGCTCCGGGATGTGGACATTCCTCAACCAGATTTCTCCCGCGTCGTCTATGGCGGCGAAGCCATCGCGCAGGTTCACGCTGCCGTAGCGCACGCTCTTGACCTCGGTGCCCTTCAGCTCGAGGCCAGCTTCTATCGTGTCGAATATCTCGTAGTTCCTCCTCGCCACGCGATTCTCCGCCACCACTCGGTACGCGCTGTCCTCCTTCTTCTTGTTCATGTCTAGGATGCTTCGGCTCGTCCGCCTCGCGCCTCTACCGGCGAAGCTGGGTGGACAGCCCCGGATTACAATGGGAAACAGCCGTCTCACAGCGCAATGAGCTACCTGACCAAGCCGGATCCACTCCAAAGCGACGACACTAGGACGCCCAGCAGGACCCAGCATGCAGCAAGTCTCATCTTGACCATCCGAGCGCAGTGCTACCCTAGTATGCCGCCGGACCGACCACGTAACCCTCCCTCTCTCTTCTGGTCTCTCCCTTCCCCTCCGCGCCTCAATTCCTCCGCCATCCAGTCATCGAGTTCGCGAACACCCGGGAGACGGACGGAAACGAGCGGTTGTGCTGTGGACGGAGACTCGGGGATGTGGGCTTTCGTGCGCTTCTCGGTCTACGAGTCTCGTTTGCAATGTGAGCTGAGGCGCGTGAAATCCCTGAAGGAAGGTGGATGGGCACCCCACAAGGATGCGCCCAATCCCTTCGTGGCCAGATTCGGTGAGAGAGAAGGTGCAAGATGCACGTCTGCAAGGAAGGGTCGCCGTCCGGCTCGTATCTGGAGAGTTCTGGAGGAGCTCAGAACCCAGCAGAGGTTCCATCCGTCACGACCGTTTCGGGAACGAAGGCGTCCGCCTCCGTGGTAAGTGTTCTGGCTTTGGTCTTGGTAGACGGGCGGCAAAGCGGGACTCGAGTTCGCTTCTGTACGAGACGCTGAGCAAGATGGTGTACCCGCTGTGCTCAGATGAGAAGAGATACCTCGCGGAGTTCCCGTGCGACTGGCCTTGGACGCCGAGGAGTGAAGACTGGATGGACGATCCCGAATGTGACGTGCTGGCGCTCCATCGGTCTATAGAGGCTGACTCCACGATACTTGCCCGCCGCTGTTGTCTCTGTGCCTTCTCGTTCCTGGTCGCCATAGGCGTGACGTACGAGTTTGGCAGAATAGCCTGGGACGTTCACACACGGAGCAATATCAAGTGGCTGTTCAGGAAACGCGTGGCGCAGAAGCTTTTGCTCTCCATGCTCGCTAGCTGGTCACTAGGCGTCTACTGGATTGACGCCGAAGGCGAGGCAGGACTAATCCTCCTCCCCATCAGCCGCGGAGTAGTCGGCTTCTCTTCTTCATCCACTCTCAGTCTCTTCTTGCTCGTGGGTGTGGACCTGAAACGCATCAACGAAAAATTCTCCGATGTGTCGCCGATGGGTGTATATGAACTCTTCTTCGTGGTGAGCTCTCTCATCGTGGTCCCTATAGGCTACGCAAGCCCCATTAGACGCCCGTCGGATGCGAAGTACGGCGTGTATCATATCATCCCATTGGCAGTTGGGGCGATCTGGACTCAGCTCAGTTTGATTGCGGTTTGCATTCGATACCTGCTGTCCGCCAACTTCGCCATCAAGGAGTGCGAAAAACTACGAAGGCAAATGACCCAAACAAACGCCAGGAAGGAGTCAACCCAAATGACTGCAGGTGCGAGGATTGTTCGACGTACTTAAGGAGCCTTGTGTCCCTGTCCGAAGCTAATGTCTGTATCTCCACAGGGTCGGTATGGCCCAAGTCGCCAGGCTCGCAGCATCCTCAATCCCCGCTGCCCAGGCCGAGTCACCGGGTCCAGGCCCTGGAAAAGACGTTAAGGAAGCTCAAAGGCTTGCGCGTCTTGGTGATATGCTTCTTGTTCATCGGTATCTCCGCGGGCATCGCATACATGTTTTTAGGCGGGTCGTCGCACGTGTGTTGGACATGGATGGAACCTGTGGGAGGCTCTCCCAGGGTTTTCTCAGAAGCTGCCTTGACAATGCCGCTTCTTCTGCCTGTGGCACTTTTCCTTTCAAAGTACGCCCGAATTGGGCGATGTTTATCTTTTGGAGACAGAGATGGTGCTCTCAAAAAAATTGAGCCTCTCGGAGCAGCACTCTCGCAGGGCAGTGCGGGGTCGGCGGGAGCAGACCTGAATGACGCCGGGAATACCAAGTGAATATCCATCGCCGCCTCCTGAAACAGAGCTGAACAATACTGTCGGTGTACAAGAAGTCGGCGGACAGGGGAGGAGACTGGTCCCACTAGAAGGTGTTGCACTATACTGCACCTACGAGGGAGCTTCCCAGATATTTGCACGACACCAGGGACGTCACAGAGCAATGCCACTGCGCCGGCCGACCTGTGGATCCACAAAGCCCTGCGTCGCGAGGCGAATCACGCCCGTGAATGCCGCCATCCGACGCAGAACTTTGCCGAGCGCGGCTTTTTCGCCAGTTAACACGTCGTCTTCCTTCAGACCACGTATCTGCGCGATGGAGAGCGCCTCTTCTTCTGCGCAACGCAAGGATTAAGGGGTTTACATGCCGTGTGAGAAGGCGTGTTGGACCTACTCGTATCCGGCCCACGAGATGCTTAGCAAAGATGCGACAATGCTTCACATCGGCCAACTCCACTTCATATTCTCCGTTGCCCTCAAGTTCGCCGCAGATCGTACCATTGCGGTCACCATCCTGCTCCCTATCTGTCTGCAGCGCCACTAGCTCTCCCAAACGCAAGTCGTGCGTGCACTCATCCACGGAGATCTTCCGGTCTTGCCCGAGTTCTGCGACGTAAATGGAGCAGACGCCCTGAAAGGTGGAGATGCTTGAGAGGAGGCGACCATGGAATCATCTGCCTTCGTGACGGACTTGTGCGACGTCATTCTTGTTCACCAGATCATCCCAGCGCCGAAGCGTGACTTCGTATTCTCCACTTGCGTCGCAAAGCGCCGAGACCTTGCATTCCGCATGGCAGGCGGTAGCCCCGGCACTTTTCCGATCAAAACCGTCTGACAGCACGAATACCTCGGAAACATCGGGCCGATGCTTGATGTGGGAAGCTGGAACACGTATGCGAGGTACAAGTTGCTTTCCTGAGATGCGCTTTTGAAGAACCTTCACCCATCTAGTAATCCCCACTTCATACTCGCCATCTCCGTCCAGGTCGCTGCATACGGTAGCGCCGCCCTCTACGTTTGGTCTCCAGACCAAGAACCTCTCGTCCGAGACGGCCACTGTTTCTCCCTCGACGAAGGGAGGCAAGCAGACGTCCAATGAAGAGATACGTAACTCTCTTCCCCGGTGTGCCAATTTCGTCCTCGGCAGACGCCCTTTCCATGCATCCTGGACACAAACCCAGCTCGAACCCATTTCCCACCCTGCCGCATTCTCACTTCGGACCCCTGCCAAACAGGATCATGCCAGGAAAGGAAAGCGATCGATCTCGTACTCACCCTCGTCATCGCAAGGTGAAGTGATGATACATTTGGATTTGTCGGAATCGTTCAGCATGGCAATAGCGCAATCCAGCCGCTTCCTATCCACCAGCGGCTTTTCAAGTCGGCATCCTTCGAAGACTGGATCACTAACCACCACACTCTTCCCCAGCGGGATGGTTTATTGCTCAGGTCGCTGTGCCAGTCCGAAGGGGACCCGATGACAAGGGACAGCAGAGATCGTGAAGCGCTGAATGAGATACCGGTCGGACTCGTGCACCAAAGCAGCGGACGAGAAACACGACATGCAAAATCCGCGGTGCTGCATTCGTTGCGGACGGCCAGTTGCCATGTTCTACCTCCGACTTCTTTCACACCTTCCTTGCGGGCCTCCTTTTCACAGCCTGATGCGTCTTCTCACAAACAATGGACAACAACAACATGGCTCGTCCAAGATAGTCTGCTACTACTTTCGTGGCGGCTCGTCGAAGAAGGAGATTTCCGTTGGCTGATCGAAAGCTTAGGCCTCTCCTCAAAATGCTGCCTGACCTCGAGCAGCACCCCAGTGGGCCGTGCGGTACCCAGGATTTTCCTAAGCGACGAGAAGCCTTGCTAGACAACCTTCTGACGTTTGCTACTTGGATCATCCTCTAATTCTTCGCGAAATTTCCATCCTAGATTGGGAAACTTCTCGTCCGGCTTCTCTGTCGGATACGACATGAAGATGGCATTCACTTCGGAGAATGAAAGATCTTCTAGTCTTCCCTGAGACGCTGCCCATCTCACCACTTCTCTTCCATACTCCGCTTCCTTGGCGATGTCCTCGATTGTGCTTTTGCTCGAGCCATCCTTATCATAGTGCTCCAATCCGAGCTGAATGACTTCACGGTCAGTTTGCAACTCATCCGATGCGTACAAGAAAGCGCGTCCATCTTGTTTAGCAGCTTCAAGGACAATCCTTCGATCATTGCGTAGCTCATCAGCAGCGAATCGTAGAGCACGTCCATTCTCTGATACAGCTGCGAGAACCATCGCAGGGTTGCTTCGCGATTCCGCAGACGTGAAATCAACAGAGGCAGCAGAGTGCGATTCAAGATAATCTGCAATGACATCAGCGACCTCTCGCTTTCCTAAACGGAACGCTTGATCCCGAGCGTCTTGGATTGATGGAAGGGTGCTTTTGAAAGGCCTATGATTTAGCATGAAACGGACCACTTTCGCGTGGCCCATATCAACAGCATTCATCAGTGGCGTTCTGTTGTTGTTGTTCTCGATTTCCGCATTCGCCCCTTGTATGAGCAGTTCTTGTACCACTTTCAAGTGGCCCCTATCAGCGGCACGATGAAGTGGGGTGTCTCCAAAGCCGCTGATGACGTCTTTGTTCGCCCCTTGTCTTAGCAGTTCTTGTAGCACCTCCAGTCGATCAAAGACAGCAGCGGCATGAAGTGGCGTGTTTCCAGTGTTGTTGATGACGTCTTTGTTCGCCCCTTGTCTCAGCAAGTCTTGGACCATCTCTAAGTGGCCTTTCACAGCGGCAATATAAAGTGGTGCGTTTCCACCTTTGTCGGCAGCGTCTCTGTTCGCCCCTTGTGCTAGCAGTTCACGTACCACCCCCAAGTGGCCTTTCTCAGCAGCAAAATGAAGTGGCGTGTATCCACAATCCTCGGCGGCGTCTCTGTCCGCCCCTTGTGCTAGCAATTCTCGTACCACCTCCAAGTGGCCTGTCTTAGCAGCACGATGAAGCGGCGTGTATCCACGGTTGTCGACGACGTGTTTGTCCGCCCCTTGCCTAAGCAGTTCTCGGACCATCTCCAAGTGACCACCATGTGCAGCAACATGAAGAACCGTCCATCCGTTGTGGTCGACGGCGTCCTTGTTTGCCCCTTCTCTCAACAGTTCTTGGACCACCTCCAGATGACCATGCTCAGCAGCAAAATGAAGTGGCGTTTTTCCACCTTTGTCGGCAGCGTCTCTGTCTGCCCCTTCTCTCAACAGTTCTTGGACCACCTCCAGATGACCATGCTCAGCAGCAAAATGAAGTGGCGTGTGTCCAACACTGTCGGCAGCGTCTCTGTTCGCCCCTTGCGCTAGCAATTCACGTACCACCCCCAAGTGGCCATTCATAGCGGCATGATGAAGTGGCGTGTATCCGACATGGTGGCTCTTGTTGGTTTCCGCGCGAGATGTGCGGCGCTTCCTATCTGCGGCGTTACCGCCCGCAGATAGTTGGCGGCATGACAGAAGGAAAGAACCGAGCCAAACCTTTGTTCACCCTGCTCCAATTGACACGCGTACTTGACGCCAGCGTCATACATTGCCCCGCACAATCCAGCGGCGAAGGCGACGTCCATGCTTACACCTGCGCGCATGGAGGCGCTGATGTAAAGGCACCAGCCATTGCCACAGTTGTCCAAGCTGTAAAATCCCGGCGGAACCATGTCTATCGTTCGACTCCATCCTTCGTGAGGGCAATCCGTCGGGCCACCGGAAGGCTTCTCCAAGAACCAGAAGCTGGGGAGGCTACGGCGCAGAGACGCGCAGCGTGGGCAGACACAATCGAAGTGCATTTGGCCGGAGGCGCAGGGCTGGTCCATGGCGAAGTAGTCCCATATGATCTCCTCTCCTCGACGAATGTCCCGTGACGCCTCCAGCATGACCTCGCCGCCGCAGTTCCGCGCGATCGCATTGCAGGATTGTTCGCCGCACCCGTGGTTAGCAAACTGAGCGTTGCAACCAGGCGCTGATGTGCCATTGGGAGCACCGATGATCAGCCCCCGGTTCGTTGCGGTGACGACGTATCTTTTCGCTGCTGCTACGCTCTCCGCGGACGTGCGTTTCAACGCTTGGACGACCTCAAACTCTAGAAGATCGGCGTACTTGTGGTCGCCGAAGAAAGCGATGAAACGTCCAGAAAGAATGTCCTCGTCCGCGAAGAGCCCCACGCCTTTCGGAGCCGGCGTATCGGGGGCATCGACTTCTTCGAGGTGGACTTCCCTCACCACGGTCTTCGGACACGCCTCGGCATACCCATATGCCGAGACTGCTTCGCGTCCGCCTGCTCTGCAAAGCGTCACCTTGCCCCCCCTAACGATTCGCTCTGCCACTGGACCGTAGTCGGAGCCACTTGGACCCGCCAGCAAGCCTTGCAGGATCCGATCGACCTCTCCAATGGGCAGGACATACTC
>JAAMXY010000608.1:0-63354 GCA_019677205.1 Pinguiococcus pyrenoidosus | reverse complement strand
GGGGGAAGGAGAGGGAGGCAGCGAGACGCTTAGGGACAGCGACAAGGACGCCGCGGAGGTTCTCAAGGATATCTGGACACACCTGATCCTTGTGGGACTTGCCTCTCGAAGGCCGGCGGCTCGCATTCGATGCTGTGGTACTTATCGCAGCCTTGGCCCTGCTCAGCCTCTTCTCTCGCCCGACGATCTCGGCCTCCTTCTTCATCTGCTGCATGCTCTCGGACATGCTCATTGTCACCGTCCCTGTGGAGATCCGAGGCCGGCCCCGAATCAGCTCCAATCCGACGATTGACGCCCAGGTCATTTGACCATTCCCGCAGCTGCGTGAGCGTACCGATGAAGAGAGACAGCATCACGAGCGAGCAGATCACGACGAAGGATGTCCAGTAGAACACCGATATCCACTTCTGCTTCTCTGGGTTCTTGCAGGAGAAGCGATCCATGAAGGCGCCGCCTCGTTGGTCATCCTGGAAGTACACTCCGCCACCGTACTCGTCGCAGCCATACATGCCTGTGGGCACGGCACCTCAGGTTCTCGAGCAACCGGCCGGGTTCCAGCAGCCAAGGCGCTTACCGATGTACATGACGTCGGTCCAGTCCTCCAGTGTGCAGCAGCGAAAGAGCGTCAGCAGAGCGAACGGCAACGTGCCGAAGTGGAACGGATCGTTCCTCTTGAAGTATATCACGCCGAAGCAGGCAAAGAGGTAGAAGACAAGCACGAGCAACAGAAGGATGTAGAAGATGCTCTTGAGCCCCCCAACAAGTCCCATCACGATCATTTGGAGCTGCGGGACCTTGCGCATGAGCTTGGCTACCCGCATGAGGCGAAAGAGCCGGAGCACTTTAGCAGTTCCTACAGCGCAGGAAGCAGAGCGCCGCTGAGAAGCCGCGGCAAGATCTGCTGAACGCCACCGCGGGGGTTCGAGCCTCACCCACCTTGGCCCGACCCGGATACAACGATGTCAAGGTCCCAACTCAAAACCAGAATGAGAAAGTCAAAATTGTTCCAACGCCACTCCTCTCCAGCGAAGTATCTCCAGGGGGCGAGTCCCTCGGCCCAAACCTTCAAGACGAACTCCACCGTAAAGGTGACCAACACGAAGGCGTCCAAGAAGTTCTAGAGCGTCGTTGTCAGCCGGGAAGCATTCCCCCAAAGCGCTCGGATGAACTTGCTCTCCTACCAGAATGGGATCCTGGGCAAAGACCTCGTACGTCTGCAGGCCAACCGTGATCCCGGCCAGGACGATGCAAAGCGTTAGGCTGCTGTTGAAAGCGTCGCACATGGTAGTCCTGCGACACCATGCGGCACCCTGTCGACGAGAAGCGCGTGGCTAAGGGCGTACGTCCGCTGCGGCTGCACTGCTCGTCTGGTCTCTACCTCAAGGAACACTCGGATGCACGGATCATTGTGCAGCTCCGGATTCACTTCTGGCGGCAAGGTCGAGAGATCCAGCGCCAGGCTTCTCCTGATTGCCGGCCGCTGCCGGATCGGCTCGCGCGCTCGCAGCGTCGTCCGGGATGCCCGCCGTAGGCCTCGAGCGAGGTCGACGAGCAGATGGAGCGGCAACATGGCCTCGCTTCTCGCACCAGAGCTTTGCCACTGCCGATCAATTAGTCTGCCAACAGATCAATCAACTGATCAAGCCTTCAACCATTCAACCAGTCAACGATTCGACCATTCGACCATTCGACTCGATCTGTTGGATCCCACTTCCGCGCTCCAACGCCTCGTCGGCCTTCCTAGCGCTCAGTCATGATCTTGTGAAGGGCAAAATCCTCAGGATTGTACGCAAAGTACACAGGAGAATCCTGCATGTCTCTTGTTTGGCCTCTTCCCCGCCATATGGCCAGCTTCCGGTGGTCGGATTCTTGTCCTTTCGCTCCCGAACGTCCAAGAAGGCACTTGACTGCTTCCACAGAAAGTGGGGACATGGCGTCGAAGAAGCAATTCTCCCGGCGGGTGGTTCAAAGGCGCATTGCGCGGGAAAAAGACGAAGTGCTCAGCTTCGGTGAACGATTCTCCCGCTAGGCAGCCATGGCACAGCATCCATACCATTTGTTCTCAGATCCGGTCTCCGGAGAGCTCCGGACGGGCGACCGCGGCGGACGGATGCTGGTTTTCGCTAAGTCTCAGCGTTTGGGGGTTCCCGCCAAAATCCCTCTCCGGAAGCTCTCGCGCTCGCTGCGCCGCGCGATATTCGGCTGACTTCTGTGGGTCTTCTTGTGACTGCGCTGGCCTTTGCTGGTTTGACCGGAAAGTAGGCTCACGTGAGCCGAGAATCGCTTCGTTGGGCACGCTTTGGTATGGACGATCAAGGGGAGCCCCTCGGCTGGCGGCGCCACTGCCGACCAGCCCGGCGCCTGGGGCCTCCAGGCCGCGAGCAGCGTCCTCCTCGGCCTCCGAATGCCGTGTACGTGCCTCCGGCGGGCCCGAATCCGTGGCAGGCGCGACGTCAAGCTCGGCAGGCGCCGCTTCTCCGTGGCGGTCCGACTCCGCAGGACGCGGAAGCGCGGCTGCAAGTGCGGAGACGCGGCTGGAACAACACCCAGCGCGTGTTCGGCGACCCAGGACTGCGCGCGGGGCAAGAGACGAAGGAAACGTCGCCAAGCGCCCCCAAGCCGGCTCTCGAATCGCGCGGCAAGAGGAAGGAAGTCAGCGTGTTCGATATTCTGACCGTAAGTGCGAAGCGCGACCGGCGGCCAAAGCGGCGCGAGGGAGGGATTCGACCCGGGAGAAGCGCAGAACATCGTGTTGGGGGCGTCCAGAAGCCCAGGAAGACGAAGAGACAGCTGTCGAAGCTGAAGAAGGCGGTCTTGAAAGACCGCCTTGCCGCCTGGTTTCTCAAGGTCTCAGCTTGCACGGCGGATACCTGGTCCGTCGTCATTCTGGAGCTTTGCCTTCCGAAGGCCTCGCTAGACAGCATCAGAGGCCAGGGCGCCTCGAGGCAGGATGAGGAGCTGAAGTTCGTCGTGAACTGGCAGCAGAGGCTCAACGATGCATACCGGGACGCGATCCAGCGCTCGTTGGCGCTGGGCACGATGGTGTCCGTGCAGCGGGAATCGAGCGAGCTGTTGCAGGGCGTGAAGCGACCGGGCGGCGAGAGCAGTTCTCAGGAGACGGACAGGAGCACCGAAACGGACACGGCGATGACGATCTTCTTGGAGTACGGCTCCACAGAGAGCGCCTGCAAAGCGGCGGCAAATCTCGATGGTCAGCCCTTTGGATCGGTAAGCATGAGAGCCAGATGCTTTGCATGCTGCAGCACGCTTACACGCCGCCTTCTCCTTTCAAGGGCAACGTGTTCGGGAGAGCTGGGGTCTTTCCCCTACGGCTCTATCGGCGCCGCAGACTGGACGCCTCTCTTGCACTGTGGCCCGCCAGGCTTCCCGCCTATCTCTCGGTCGGGTCGCCCGCGAAAAAGCGGGAGGACCATCCAGCTGACGAAGAGCACAAGATGGAAACGACGGAGGCCGCCGTGGACAAGCCGCAAGCCGAAGAAAAAGCGGTCGCACCCCAGCAGCAAGCGGAAGCAGAGCAAAGCGCCCCGCATCGATGCCTCGTGATCTTCGACCTGGTCTCCGCGGAGGATATCGAAGATCCTGAGGAAGAGGAAGAGATCATCATGGACATTCGCGAGCTTGGGAGTACCTTCGGGAAGTGCGATGTGCGCATCCTCCCCATCAAGGCGGAGGATGAAGCCGGAGACAGCGCCGGCACCTCGGAGTACGCTCTGCTCCTCAACTATGAGCGGGAGGAGGAAAGCGAAAGAGCTGCCCGAGTGCTACATGGAGAAATATTCGGCGGGCGGCCTATCCAGGCCCTCCTGTATCCGTGCCGACGAGGTGTGGTGGACCCGTGCGTGTGGCGCAGCTGGGCGTTCAAGTGGGACGAGAAGCTGAAGCACACGGCCTCGGCACTGGCTGATCGGTCTGCCTCTGATGCGAATCCGCCCTCCGATGCAAGCCTGCCCTCCGAAGTCCCGGAGTCCTCCGTAGTTTGCATCCCAGACATGGTACGCATTGAAGAGGTCGTAGATGACGACGAGTACGAAGAAATCGTCTTCGACCTGCGGGAACTCGCGGGGCGCATCGCGCCGGAGCACCAAGCCAGGGTGGAGGTGAAGCGGGCCGCGGACGCCCATGATGCTACGATGAACATCTCAGACGGCTTCGTCGCTGTCTTCCTCGATTTCCATAATCCGCTGATTGCCGCAGAGGCTAATCGCGCTCTTTCCGGCATGATCTTCGCCGGCGCAACGATTCATCCCTTCCTCTTGCCCTCGCCTCTGGCAATCGTCCGGAGCGGCGAGGCAAGCAGCAATCACCAAGACGACGGGGCGCATGACGCCATGCAAATTGACGAGCAAGATCCACACCCGGAGAACTCGTCGACGTCTACGGTCCAGCTGCTCAAGATGGTGACCGAAGAGGAGATTGAGGACGAGGACGAGAGAGGGGAGATCGAATTGGATCTGAGGGAACTAGGCTCGGGCTATGGGCTTGTCAAGGACATCGCCTTTGTCCGCCGGGAGGATACGGAGGGGGTGGTTGTTGAGATTGTCTACGGAGACCACGCGCAGGCCACGTCCGCCGCGCGAGGCCTAGACGGACGCGTGTTCGGGGGGCAGGCCGTCTCCGCCGTCGTGAAAGAAGCCGTGGCGGCGCCAACCGCTCAGGGATCGACGAGCGAAATGGATGCGCGCCCAAGCAGTGCAGCAGATCCGCAGGCTGTGGACGCCACCGTATCGGAGAGGCTCTGGACGGATGACGAGGACCTGCCGGCGGTTATTGGACCGGAGCTTCTCGCCGTGATCGCGAGGCCAATTCGTGTGCCGGCAAATGCGGCGAGGGATGGCAAGAGAGGCGAGCACGGAGGCTCGCCGGGGGATGCCGCTCATGGGGACCCTTCGAACCCTGCAGATGTCTTGAGCTACACGCCGCAGGCGTACCAGAGTCATCGGCAGGTTCCGAACCTGACACGCCAATCCCCCGAGGCCCCGAGGGTGCCCACGGGATCCCAAAGCCCACAGTACGCTCCCGTCTTTGGCGGAGAAGAGTACGACGCGCGGATAAAGGCCATGCTCTCGACGCTGCAGGAGCTTCAAGACCGAGCGAAGCACCGCGGCAACGAGTTCAAGGCCAAGCGTGGCCGCCGCTTGATTGTTGGGATCAAGGAGGTGAAGAAGCACATTCCCCGCGGCAAGCTCCGGATCCTCGTACTGGCCAACAACATCGACGTCAATGGAGGAGAAGGCGCCATGTTCGATGCGGTCAACGAGCTCATCGAGCTTGCGATGGAGCACAACGTCTTGATCACGTACTCCCTTGGGAAGAGACCTCTGGGGAAGGCGGTCGGTCGTAAGATCAAAGTCAGCGCTGTCGCCGTGTGCAACGTGGATGGCGCCAACGAGATTTTCAATGCTGTCGAGGCAGAAGCACGTGAGCTGGGCGCGAAGCACGGCCTCCTGCCACGCACGTACTCGTAAGCTGCAGCTCGGCATGTATGTACAGTGTGCATCGAAGGATGCACGGAACGCCAGAGCGCCTTTACGCCCTGTCCTTTGTGTCCTTTCCAAGTTCAAGAGAAGTTTGCATGCCTTGTTTTCCCGCCCTTTTGGTAGTGGTGCCGAGTGGGTGGCCCGCGTTCGGTGGACAGTGACGGCCAGGAGCAGGAGCAAGAGGACCACTCTAGATTAAAAGATCGCCTTGTCCTTCCCAGCAACTCTCCACTCAATGGAGGGCTGCGAGGCTCTGTCTGACTTGTGCATGGATCTCTATGGGTTTGGTTCTTTGTACGCTCTCTCTCCCAACTCTAGCTTTGTTCTGCTGGCTCGCACCACCAGTCCGGCTGGTAGTCTGGAAAGATCGAGCGCCTTGCGTGGTGCGGACCATAGTACACCTTCATCACTGGGTTGCTGTAGACTCCACCGGACTTCTCGTGGATGCAACTGTTGAAGCCGACGTGCTCGCACTCCTTCATGTACTCTGACGAAGGCCATTCGCTCATGTAGGAGCAGTCCTGCGCCGCAGAAAGGTGATACAAGCCCAGCCCCCCGAAGCAACTGGCCAGCGGCAGCAGGCTACCCTCGCGACCCGCCTTGTCGTGTCTGCTTTGGATCTCCAAGCGAGGTGGGCGCGTTCCATCTGGTAGGCGGAAGGCCGTCGTATCCCAGTACAAGCCGTGGAGATAGACGCCGTTGGAGCACATCATGTTCCACTTCTCCTCCCGCCCGAAGGAGTCGGCGATGCCGTCGATGTCCACCGCCCACAAGTCAAGGTCGACGAGCAGGAGCACGTCCGGGTTGATCGCCTTCGCCTGCTTGAGAAGCTGATTTCTCAACGCTCCAAGCCGTCGAAATCGCACGCATCTCGCACAGCGTCCACGAGAATCTCCGCAAGTTGGGTCGCAGCTGTAGTCCCACACCGGGTTCCAGTCCTCAACGCTCGGCGCCTCCGAGATGATCCGCCTCCGCCCCGTGTCTTGAAGACGCCACTCGTGCAGGTCCCGAAGAAAGCCGTCCTAGCGGAGAAACGAGAGCGTAAGCGCTTGGGGGCTAGCAAAAAGCGTTGGCAGCAACCATCGAAGGTTGAGAAGCCGCTCAACTGCGCGAGGCACCAAGTCCACTTCTTTCCCACTGCACCAGTCGTCTCCAAACCAACGGAGGCCAGCCGAAAAGACCAAGATCGTACACACTCTCCCACTCTCTCAACATCGGAAGAAGTTTCACGGCCGTCCCACTCCCAATCCTGCATTGATTGACATGGAAGGCCAACAAGCCGCCCGCCGCCATGTGCAGCGCGGCAGTCCAGCCTCGCCTAGCGGCTTCCACGGGCCCCTTCTCGGTCGTTCTGCACTTCCTCAGCCACCGGCTGCACTTCACCTCGGCAACCGCCATCTGCTTGATCATGTTGTTGGGCGCCAACACCACATAGTCGCTCTCCCGAAAGCGCTTGGCCAGGTCATCCAACTGCGGCCGCAGACGCTGAAACGCGCAGAGGTCGTTGGGCCCCAGCAGCCCCGCAATCAGCACGCGAAGCTCCTTCATGGCTCTTTGTCCCCGTTGAAGCCGCTCGGCGTTCGTTGCGGATGTTGGCAGCGATTGCCGGAGGCCTTCGTTGTAGAGAATGTCTTCAGCGTCCTGGGGTGAGAAGCGCACAAAGTTGCGGGCGTTGCGGACATCTTTCTGCTCCCAGAAAAACGCCAAGGTTGCCAGGCCGATCAAAAGCAAGCCGCAAAGGTACAGAGGCGCGCGGAAGCTGGCACGCCCGCTCATAGTGTTCTCGGCGTCCACAACGCCTCCGCCAACGGCGCTGAATGGGGACATGCTGAATCAGCTGACCAAATGGTTCGAGGGGCACCTCTTTCGACGTCGATTGGTCGGAGACCGTCGCGTCCTGTGTGCTGCGCGCCACCCATCACCGCGTCCTTCGCGCGTCGTCCTTGCTGGGTGACGAGGCCATGCGCGCTGGGTGGGTCGGTCGGTGGTAAGGTGGTCGGATGGGTTGGTGCTTAGGTGCTTGGATGGGTCGGTGGCAGGAGCAAGGAAACGGCAACGCTGAGACTCGGCGACGTTTTCATTCTCTCGCTTTCTTGATGTCTCTGCTGTTCTGGTCTCGTCTAAGCAACACAAGCCGGCGTAGAAAAGATCTCCGCGCCCTGTATACACCTGATCTCCCTTTCTTGTCTTTCTCTCTCTCCCTCCCCCCCCCCCCCTTCTCTGTCTCTCTTCTTCTCTGTCTCCCCTGCCGCTTGGCAAGCTAGTCTTGGTCTCCTCGTGCTGGCGAAGTAGTACTGACACCATCACTGCTGTCTGGGACTTTGGCGCCCGCTGGTGGGCTTTGCGAGCAGTTTAGACCGAGGATGGTCGCCGCCAGGGCTGTATGGTTTCCCAAGGGGACGTCGTTGTCGGCTTCGACCACCACAATCGTGGGGATCTTCTTCGCCCAGGCCTGCAGAATTTCCCGGATCAGCCAACCGAGCCGGCCACTTCCGGAGGGGCCTGCTGAGAGCAAGATGACGTCGGGGGCGAAGGCGCCGAGGTTCCTGGAGACGCCGAAGAGAAAGTCTGCCATGGCCCGGTTGCACCTCCTCAGGGCCGGCCTCGCCTTGTTGAGATATCTCGAAGCGGTGGTGCCAACGTTCATCATCATCCAGTCGCTGTCCCACTCATCAAAGGGTCCAACGGTCTCTGCCAGCGACGCCTTCAACGGGAGCACGAGCACGTCGGCGTCGTCCTTGAAGAGATCGTACAGCGGATCGCTGCGCCGCAAGGTGGTGTCCAGCACCGCGACGCGACGAAAGGCCCATTTGATCCTCAGGTAGAAGACAGACGTGGCGAGGATGTTGATGCCACCATTCCAGATCCCGATGCCCCCGTCATCAGGCGACAGAGGCGGCCCGAACCTGCCCACGTTGGAGCCGCAGGAGCGAACAAGGCAGATTGTGCTCCCCGGGCTTCTCTCGTGTGCGTCTTGCTCCGCGGCTTTCCGGAGAAGCAGCTCAGGCAGCACCGTCCGATCAATTGCTTCGCACACCAAGCAAAAGTCGACCAGGGAGCGGTCAATGATCGTGGGGGCGTCGGGGGCATCCGCACCGCCCGTCTCAGCAAGCGTGGCCAGCTCGCTGGTTGGCAGGGGCGTCGAAAACTCCGAGTCTAGGAACGGCAGCGCGTCCGATCCGCTGCTCACGCTCATGTAGATCCCTTCCAGCGCCTTGATTTGTGGCCCCACGTCACCATACACCTCAAGGATGGGTCTCAGGTTGGTCTTCTGCCGGAGCTGATGAAGCTGCTTTGAAAGCGTCTCTACAGTGAGATGGGCCGCCTTGCCAAATCGCGTCGTCTCCAAGGACTGCGCCATCGGCGCTAGATTCATCGCATGCATCCGGAGAGCTGCAGCTGTCGTTTCCGAAGGCCGCGCGCAGTGGTCTATGTACGTGCTCGAGTGAGCACAGAGAAGGGCATAGCCGAACGCCACATTTGCAGATGCGGCCACGGGCTGGAGAATGCGGATGAGGTCTGCCCGAAGGCGTTCCTCTGCCCGAGCGCACAGCTCGAAGCTTCGGTACACTTGACGGTCCGGGCCGCCCTTCCTTGCCTTCTCCATGACCCCTGCGAGCACGCTCCTCATCTGCACCATCGCCCGTGAGAGCTGCACAGCCTGCTCGCGGTCGTCCGCGACCGATCCGATCTGATGGAAGTACATCGTCGTCCGGGCGGCGAGTTTCCTCAGTACGGAGCGCCCGCTTCTGGCATCCTGGCCGCTCCAGGCGTAGCTCAATCCGTTCTCAGCCAGGCTGACCCTCAGGATCTCTCGTTCGCGGGACGGCTCATAGACGCCCTGACTGAGCAAAGGATCTGCCGTGACGAGCTCTGCGCTTCTCGGGCACGAATCGATCTCATATGCGGACTCGCGGAGCTGAGTCAAGCCGATCCGCCATGCTTCCGACAGCCCCTCAGAGCACGTGCGCGAAGTTTGGAAGAGGAGCTCCAGCCTTCCACGCACGTCTTCCCGCTCGACGTCCGTCAGATAGGCGCTACTGGACACTCTGCGGGCGATGATGCTCAAGAAGCGGTCCGCATGGTCTTGGAGGCTGACGAAGTCGAGTGCATCGACAACGGCCGTGACGTCCCGAAGCTGCTCGAGACCCCTATGCCTTTCTTCGCTCTCGGCAAGTGCCGCTGAGATGACGCCCTCGATCTTATTCACGTACGCATCCAGTGCTTCCTTCGATGCCTTCGCCGTCTGGATGGCAGCCGGCCCTCCCTGCGAGGCGAGCCTCTGCTGATTCTTGGACACCTCTGCCCGTGCGATTCCCTCCTTTCGGATCAGGGTTTTCAGCTTGCCTTCCAGTTCTTGCTGCGCGCGATGGCGGCAATAGCTTTTGTAGGCGATTGTGGGCCACATCAGCAGGACTTTCTCCTCGGCATGAGGCGTGGCAGCCCCGCTCGCCCTCTTGTGGAACGGAACCTCGGTGGGAGACGGATGGTAGTAGAACGTCTCCGGGACGCCAGACGTCCGAAGACCCTCGAGAGCGCGAGAGGCCGCGTCTTTCGCCTTCGTGATCTTGTCAAGCAGGCGCTGTGTTGCGGCTTCTCGCTTGCTCAACTGGTCAAGCGTATGAACGTCCTGGAAGATCTTGTCCAGGCGACCACTCTTCAGAGGCCCCGCTTGGTCCGTGGTCTCCTCGTGCAGAGCACTCCAGTCCGCGGAGAAGACCGGATCGGCGAGCACGTCCAGGAAGCCACTCAGACCTTCAATGGAACGCCGCCGCTCGCCCGAGCTCGCCTTGCCGCTCTCCAGGATGCTCGCTCGGAGGGCCACCATCGCCTGACAGAGCCTTTCCAGGGCGCTGTTCGCGTCCGCTTCGCGCTGCGTCGGCTTATCAGGAGTCTTTGAACTGGACTGGCGCCCCAAAATCCGCGCATACAGGCTTTCCATGAGCTCCAAGCGCCCGGCAACGACATCAGCGCCAGTCTAAGGAGATTTCGCTGGCCTTAAAAACACGAATCTATCGGGATTTTGCAGCAGTTTACAAACGAGTACTCACGTCTCTTGGCTCCTGCAGACCCAAGATCTTCATCGCCTGGCCGAGAGATCCAGATGACGCGAGAGGCGGCGTCGACAAGGAGGCCTGCGGTCCTTCCGTCATTCCGATGCCAAGTCCTCCCTGCCGACGCCGCCTTTTGCGCCCCACATCCTCGCTCCAAATGTCCAGTCTGTCTTCGAGATCCATCTCACGTCGCGCGATGCTCCTTGCATAAGCCAATGTCGTCTCGAAGGCGCGGGAGCGCCGCACGAAACCAACGCGGGATCGTTCGGACGAGCATGAGAGTTTAGGAAATATTTTTGGAATATACATCATCGTATAAAATCCTTAGACAATGGCATAAAATATTTTGAAATTGTTTTAAAACTCCAGAGCGGAGGAATTTTCCCGCGCAAATTCAAAGGTGTGGATCTTGGATCTTGGCCTTTGGCTTTGGCTTCTCTTCCCTTCTCCTGCCATGGACAACGCAGCCGCCGCTGCCGCTGCCGCCGCATCCAACGCCGCTTCGCGGCCGGATGCAGTGCGTGAGCAGCTGCGCTTCGCTGTGGTGGAGCTGCAGCTGCGCGGTCTGAATTTGAGCGCCAAGTGGGCGGCGGAGCAGCTGGCCGGTCTCCGGCAGTCTCTGGACCCACCTGCGGCGGTCAAGAAGCCCTTGGGCAGCTTCTCTCTGCAGACCGATCTTTATCTGCTGGCACGAACCGTCTTCGATGCGCGAGAATACGCGCGGTGCGCGTCGCTGTTGGACGTCGGAGGCGGCGTCCGTTCTCTAAACCCACTGGAGAAGTTTCTGCGCTGGTACTCCATGTACCTCGCCGGCGAGCGCCGGAAGGAGTGTGAGCTTCTCGAAGGCAAGAAGGCCGCGCAGAACACCGCGCTGGAGCCGCTGCTGCAGGAGCTGCAGGAGCAGTACCAGCAAGACGGCTTGGACGCGTTCTCCTTGTGGCTGCTCGGGGTGGTCTTACGCGACCTGTCGCTTGCGGAACGAGCGATCGGTGCGCTGGTAGCTTCCCTAAGACAGTTCCCGATCAACTGGAGCGCCTGGCTGGATCTCTGCGGCCTTTGCGTGGACCGGGACGTTTTGCCGGAGAGCCTGGAGCAGGGCATCCCGCAGGAGCAGCAATGGATCTACGCGTTTTTCCTGTCGCAAGTGCTGTCCGAGCAGCAGCAGCCCCAGGTCACGCTCGAGCTTCTCACGAATCTGGAGGCCCTCTTCCCTCAGAGCACGTACCTTCTCAGCGCGAAGGCCCTGGCGCACTACTCCATGCGAGCATACGACGCGGCCGAGACGCACTTCAATCAAGCCAGAGAGAGAGACCCGCATCGCCTCGAGCATCTCGACGTGCTCAGCGACATACTCTTCGTCAAGGAGGCGAGACGAGAGCTATCCCATCTCGCCCGAGAGGCTTCGAGAATCGACAAGTTTCGCGCCGAGACCTGCGTGGCCATAGGGAACTACTACTCTCTCAAGCGGCAGCACGAGCGCGCCGTCCTCTACTTCCGACGAGCGCTTCGCTGCAATCGCCAGTGCCTGTCCGCCTGGATCCTGATAGGCCATGAGTACCTAGAGCTCAAGAACACGGGGGCGGCGATTGAAGCGTACCGGCGCGCCGTCGACGTGAATCCGCGGGACTTTCGCGCGTGGTACGGCCTCGGCCAGACCTACGAGATCCTTCAAATGTTCGCGTACGCCTTGCACTACTATGGCAAGGCTGCAGCGTTGAAGCCATACGACGCTCGAATGTGGAATGCGCTCGGGTTCTGCTACCAACGCTTGGACAGGACGGTGTGCTCCATTCGTTGCTACGAGCGGGCCGTCGCGAACGACGACCAGGAGGGCCTGGCAACCATCCGACTAGCTAGACTTTATGTGGAGAGGAACACGCCGGACAAGGCTGCCAGCAACTACAGGAAGCACGTTGAGATGCGTGCTGGGAATGCGCAGGGACAGGGAATCTACGCCAGCACCGGCGAGCCACCGAGTGCGGACTCGGTGGAAGCCCTCCTGTTCCTCGCAGAGTGGCACAGAAAGCGCGGCGAGTTCAACGAGGCCGTGGCTTGCTGCCATCGGGTGCTCGAGTACCATGGCCAGTCTGCCCAGGAGGAAGCAAAGGGCATCCTCCGTCAAGTTCGCAGCCAGCAGCAGGTCGTCGGGACGCCTCTGCTCGGCGAGCCGGACAGCATCGTGATGGAGGGCAACGACTCGAGGAGCAACATGTTCGGCGATGTAAATATGTCGAACTCGTTGGGATGATGTGATGGTCGGATGACACGCAAAGCATAGCAAAGGGAAAAGGCCAAGTGGGCCAGGCTTTCCACAGCGCTGAGGGCGCAAGATCAGATAAGACAGCACTTCGCTATGTCCGCCGCTGCTTCTTCCTCTTGGCATCAAAGACGCTGCGATTCTGATCGAAGGAGCGCTTCACCACATCGAGGCGCTCGGCGCGATGATCTGTGGTGTCTTCCGCGTTCAGGTGCGTATACTTCGTCTGCGACCTGAGACCAAACTTGCGTCCTGCGCGCTGCATGACCTCCGGCAGCGCCTCGATGTTGAACTTGTCGAAGCCCGTCGCTTCGGTGTAGTCCCTCCTCCGCACATCCTCCTTCCGAGGATCCTTGGACTTCTTCAGCTTGTCCAACGACTCCTCGTCCATAAAGAAAGCCCCTTTATGGTAGTACTTCTGCATGAATCCCTGCTTGCTCTCGTCCCTTCGGCTCGTGTCGTTTCCCGCCAGCTTTCCCAGCGCGCGGTCCTCACGCATGATCTCGTCGTCGGTCATCTGCCGCCTCCTCTCAGTCTCCCTAGCTTCTTCCGCCCTTCGCTCCCTCTCCTCCTTGTCGCGCACCAGCCGCCGCAGCTCACGCACCTTCCACTTCTCGTACTCCACTTCGTCATCGTCCACATCCATGTCGTCCGGCATGCCGGCCTCGCTGTCGTTGTCGGTGATATCCGCCTGACGGTGCCAAGACAGCGGTTTCAGTCGTGGCCCCGATGCGCCAAAATACTCCTGAAACCTTCTCACCTCATGTCCCGCCTCTGCTTCTCTCTGCACTTCCAGCGCGACCAGTCTTCGAGTTTCCCGTCGCCGCTCTTCCTGCCGTGCGCGTTCCAGTTCGAACTGCACTTCTTCGTTCCGCTGTTTCTCCTCCTCCGCTCCTTTGAGCTTTCGCTTGTCCTTCGGAATGAACTTTGGACGCAGCATCGGAAGGCTCCCTCCCATAAGATCCAAGTCGTCATCGTCGTCGTCGTCGTCGTCCTCCTCCTCGGAGCTGCTTGTGGCGCTCTCCGAGGAATCCTCGTCTTCCGGTGCCTCGTCGTGCTTCTGCAAAGGCTTCTGCTTCTGCCCAGGCTTCTGCTTCTGCTCGAACTCTATCCTCGGGGCAATTGGCTTCGGAACCGGCGCCTGTCGCACACGAGGCGGTAGCGAGCAAGTCATGAGGCTTTGGGGTTCGGTGCTGTCCGTCTGCTTCGTCGTGCCTACCTGCAGGGTCAGCTTCGTCGTCATCTCGGGGCTGAGCTTGCTACGGGAGAGGTCCGTTGGCCCCTCGGACTTGACGGGTGACACCTCACTGTCGGAGTCCGAGTCGCTGGCCTCGAGAATCTCCGTCTGAACCACCCGTCTGCGGGCGCGCACGCGGTTTTGCTGCGTGCTGTCGTCCGAGTCGTCGCTTTCCGAGCCGCTATCCTCTACGATTTCTGACTCTACAGGCCTGCGCGAGCGCTGAAGGCGGAGCAGGCGCGGGTCGGACGCCACGTCCACCACTTTCGGCTGTTCCGCGGGCACGTAGGCGTTCTTAAGTCGGACTTTTCCCGCGCTGGCGCTGCCAATCTCCGGCCGAATGAAGCCGTCGTCGTCATCTCTGTGGCGACAGCGTCCACATGTGATACAAGAATGGAACGCAGGTCTCGCCAGCATAACGCACCTGCTGTCAGTTGCGAAACGCGGCTGGACGCCCTTTCGATAGCGCAGCACTTTGCGCGACTTGTCCAGCTTTGGTTTCTGCTCGTCCTCGATCTGCACCGAGGCGTCCTTCGTGTGCCTCAGCGAGTAGGCATCGCCGACCTGCGAGCTCAGCGCGAGCGCTAGATCGCGCCCGCCGAAGCCTGAAGACATCTGGCGCGGAAAAAGAGACGCCCACAACGCTCAGACGGCCTCGAAAGACATGTGTGGGGGAACTGAGCGCAACACATAATTTTAAATTATAAATCTCCATATTATATATGGAATAATCAGTCAGTCTCGGCAATCATTAACGAAGTATTTAGGACGGTCACAAGACGTGGCCCTCAAGGGAGTTTCTCAACGTACACCGCCTTTGCGGGACTCGGGGTGCAACGCCAAGAACGCCCCTCTCCGAACGTCGACCTGCGCTATGAGGCTATTCTAAAGCTTTGATCATGGACGAAGAGCCGGAAGTGATCCGCCATTCGGATGGACACGTGACGATCCGGCATTTTCGCCTGCCGCGCGCGGAAGTTCCGCCGCTGCAGGACCTGTGCCTACGCGTGCTGGTGGACCACGCGTCCGCTCTGACGCCAGAGGTGTTCTCGAGCTTAGGAGAGACCGCGTGCGCACAGATTTTGTGGGCGGTAGTCCAGCGTCAGAAGCTCACGCCGGACATCGCGCGCAATCTCATCGAGGCCGGTCACGAAGAGCTGTCCGAGCTCCTCCGAGGTCTCAACTTCTGGGCGGCGATGTAGCCTTCGTTGCCATGCGTGCGCGCACTTGTCCGGATCGACTTTTTGGGGACTCTCGTGAGGCGACGTGCTGGAGACGGTGGGGCCCAGTGGAGAATCCGAGGGGGAGACAGAAGATGGTGTCGATAAGGGAACAGAGCGAATGAATGAAAAAGAGAGAGAGGCTCATTCATGGATTCGTCTGTCGCCTCTTCGTAGCGGTGATCCCAAGCCGTCTCCACTTTGTAGCAGTCTTTGGTTCGCACCTTGGATGACGAGGCCAGGGAAAAAGCAAGGATCCGCCGGGCCGACAACGAACGCAAGACACATCATCACGCATGAGGAGGTCGACGAGCGGCGGTCGCCGGGGTCTAGAAGTTCTCTTTGTGCAGCAAGAACCGGCAGTCTCGCGTGTCCTCGAAGCCTGGAAGATCCTCTCGGCTACCAAGAGAGACACCGTGCTTCGATGAGTCGCCGAGGTGGAGCGGGGGACAGCCTCAATGCCGAAGCTCACCTGTAGGTGCGACAGCAGCGGGCCAGATCGTTGCCGATAACCGGCGCTCCGCAGAAGCAGACACCGATGTGGGGATACTCCATGGCACATCGAATCTGAAGGAAGAGCGCGCTCCCCACTTAGCTTCCCTGCCGGAAGAGAAGCGCGACAAGGAAGAGAGCAGTACCTGTTTGAAGATGTCATCCCACTGCGGACGGCCGCCCCACACGAAAACGTCGCCGAGGCGATTCTTGGCGTTGGCGGCGCTAGTGTTCGTGCGCGACATGCCGAGGATGTCCTTCCACTTCTTCGAGGATACCTGTTGCGCTGTCAGCACCCTCGCTGACCGTCATGACGTCCGGCGATGCTCTCTCACCGGTGGGTTCTGTAGCGTGCGGAAGAGCTCCCCTGCATCGAAATCGGGCTCCACTCCATTGAGAGATGCCTCCACGGAGTAGTCCTTTGGTACACAACTGTTACAGGAGGCTCTTTACTCGGTCACCAATCCTGAGAACTCCTCAAGCACCTTCTTGGGCTGCTTCAAAGGCTTCGAGGGCTTCGGTTCCTTCGGCGCGCGAGTGACGAAGATGTTGATCTCACAATAGTACTGCGCGAAGGCGTGCATGCGCTCCTGTCCCGACGCGTCGATGTTTCTATCCTCGAGCGTGCGGGCGACCTGTACGGGGCCTTCGTCAGATCCTGCCGCTGCTTTGAGGGCAAGGTGCAACCGCCCTCTCACCTTCAAGCGGTAGCACAGATCGGTGACCATGTGCACGAACCATTCGAAGCCCTCCAGGTCTTCGTGGGCACACAGCCAGCAGAAATGCAGAATCTCCGGGGACTGCCCTGTCCATTACCGGAAAACGCTTACGCCCGGTGGCATGCATGCGATCGCGCGATGTTCCCCACCTTTCCGCCATCGATACTTCAGAAGGGCGGTCAAGACGCTCGCACACGGAGTCATGCCTGCAAATGGCGTAAGCTTCCTGATGGCGCCTTTGCTTCAGGCTTGCGCGACGTTGCGCACCTACTCCTGCACCGACAATCATGACGGTCTTGTACTGCAAGTAGTGCTCCGACGGCGCCGAGTGGGGTCCGTCGACACGGATGATTGGGTTCTGGCACACGTCGTTGATTTTGCCGATCTGCAAATCTCCTCTCTGCGAGCACCAGCTTTGCCGTTGGTGTGGACGAAGCGTTTGTAGCATTTTGTGCGTGGAGGCTTACCTCGTCGTACTCGGAGAAGAAGCAGCTGTACGGAATGATGCCCTCATCCTTGAAGGCGGGGTCATAGTAGTTCTCAAAGAGCGGGGTTCCAGGAAGCATGTGGTTCCTGCCCCCAGCCATGTCCCTGGAGGATTGCATCGTAAGCTTTCTCGTCGCCTGAGCCGGAGCTTCGAAGCGCAAAGGAGCCCTACCTAAGATATTCGTGGAGTCGTCGCGTCCAGCTGGACGGCTTGTAGCTGACTTTGATGTGGCAGGACACGTAGTCAATGTAGTCCACCTTGGAAAGGGGGGAAAGCGCGATTTACGGGTGCCACCGAAGCTGGGTAGCGGCATGCTCAAAGCGCAGAGTACCTCGTGCCTTTCCAAGAAGTCCTTTGGCTTCATATTTGGATCCGTGTGCGGCTTGTCGACGCGAAGGTAACGGGGCTTCTCATTCGTCCTGCCCGGCACGAGATAGACCTTTCCGGGCAGTGCGCATCGTGAAAACGTCCTTCAGCAACTATCCCGACTTTTGGGTGCCGATGACGTGACTTGGAGCTTACCGGGAAGCCCGTCACCTTCTCGACCAGCGTGGTGTTCACGAAGAGATCGTCCCTGGCCGACGAGATGGTGAAGGGGTGCCACTCGTTGGGGCTCACCGTGGGGCAGTTCAGATACAGGTACATGCCCTCCTGCATGCGTTCCCAGTCACGCGTGTCCGTCGGGCAGAACTGAAAATGGAGAATTCCTTTGGGGAAACGTGCGCAGCGTGCGATCAGCAAGGAGAGAGCCAACTCCCCACCCCATCGAGACACCGATGTCGCCGTACCGAGGCTTGTTTTCTTCTTGATCCCCTGATAGTTCGGCGTGAAACTCGCATGGAGAACTTTGTATGGCTGCCGCCCGCGCAGAAAGGACTGGACCTACACGGCGACAGGGTCAGTTCTCCGTCGCTTCTGCGCCGCTCGACGGCGTACGTACCAATCTTTCCAGCAGGTACGCCACCAGCGGTATCAGCGCCCAGACCCAGTAGATCGGCCCGTGCAGCAGCAGCATGAAGAAGAAGACGAGGAACCAGTGGTGGTTCCAGAAGAAGATGTAGTAGTTGCTGTGCTTCACCTCGGACGGCGCGGCGGAGTAGATGAAGAACATCGCAATGCAAATGAAGGCTCCTAGCAAGCTTTGGGTCAGGCTTGGAGCCGCTTGGTAGCGTCTGCAAGAACAGGCATGAAAGAACCGGCGGACCTGTGACAAAGGACGTGCCCCTCCATCCCCATTTGGCGAAGCGGTCGGCGCTGTACTCGCTGGTGAGCCAGTAGTTGTAGAAGTGGAACAGCGTATGTCCACCCGCGCAGATGAAGATGGTCTTGCCTTCGTTGAAAGGAGCGTCAGCGTCTCACACTGCTCGGGACATCGCATACGTCGGCCCAAGGACGTCCCAAGTCAGCTTTCACGGGTGGCTTACCAATCAGTTTGTGAAACTCAACGTTCTTTGGGAAGGGAATGTACCGCTCAATCGGCACGGAGAGGATTTTCGCACAGAGCGGGTTGCTGTTCTCCCCCACTGTGTTCACCTAGGGCGCTCGTCGTCAGCGCGAGCGCTCCTGCGCAGAAGAACGAGGCCGCAGTCTACCTGGCAGGTGTTGTTCAACCAGCGCAGGAAGCCGCGTAGGATGGGCAGTACGATCAGGGAGCAGTTGAAGTTCAGGCACATGCCGAAGCCCTTGGCAATCGTTCCGGCTCGGGAGATGACACCGCGGTACACGAAGAGGCGATTCTCTTTGCATTCGGCGGTCACCTCCACATCGCCGTCTCCCTGGCACAGATTCAGCGTCCCGTCCTAGGCATGCCGCGAACCATCAGTTCATTCTGCGGAGAAGATCGCATAGCCGAACACGGCCAAACCCACCAAGAGGTCTTTGATCCATTTGTCGCGGTCACCATTCCACTTGAAGACTGTGTACACCACGATGGTGATGTTGACCAGAACGTAGACCGTGACCCAGACGTAAGTCGCAAGATCTCCCTCCTGGGACGCCCGTATGTACCACGTCTTGGGCCGCCAGAGAAACATCCATTCAGGGTTCCTTTCGAAGAAGAGATCCGCTCGGCCGAGGAAAGTCCGGCTGAGCTCCTCCTCCCGTTCCGTCTGCGTCGAGAGATGGTCAGAGGTCCAGCGGTTCTTTCGAATCAAGGAGGACCAGACGCTCGGTGGAAAAGCCTCCTTACCAATTCCTCGCGTTTGGTGAGCTGCTCTTCGTGTCTTTTTTTCTTTCGGTTCCTTCCGTTGTCCCCAGCTTCAAGCTTGTATCCGGCGATGGCATACGTCAGGCCCGTTGCGAAGAGGCCTAGGCCGATGAGCATCGTTGCGTCGCTAAACCATCCCAGGAAGCCGGCGCCGATGTACAGAAAGGACTGAAGTCTACGTCACGAGATTATATGAGTACTTCGCTGACCTTCCGGGCGCAGCAGAGAAGCTGGGGGCTAGGCGCGGCACCTGACTCGTCGATTGAAGCAGAAGACCCAGAGTTTGGACACCCATGCGGCGCTGCCGACTCGCTCTGTCTTCACCGGTTGCCAATTGCCAAAGCCAAATGTGGGGTTCTCCCACACGAAGATGAGAGCGGCGAGCCAGATGTAGATGTACCCAACCTATCCTCGAGGGGAAGGGATTGAGCGCTGGCCGGGTCCGGTCTTTGTCCATCTTAGGGCTTGTGAACCTACCAGCGTATTGCCGTTCAAGTCGAGTTCCGGTGAAGTTCCGTCGGTGCAGCAACAGGGAAGATCCTGTCCCGTGCCGTAGGTGTCTTCCGCGTATGTCCAGCCGAGGTTGCGGTTGTCGTCTACCGCAGCCGGGCAGGTGAAGTCGAGGGTCTGGCCGCAGCCAGACTGGACGAGGTACACGTCGCTGATGTTCCGCCCACCGTCTACACTGCAGTCCCAGACCTTCGGCTCCTCGAGAAGAACGGCGAACTGGGCGAGGAATGCGCATAGGACGGCGGTGGTGAGCGCCATGTTGTGGGCCCAGAGCGTGTAAGACAGTGGCTTGGACTTGACTCCTGTATTGGGCAAAGCGTACTTCAGCGACGGCTCTGGATGCTAAGAGATGCTCTGCCGAGAAGCCTCTTCGCACCTTCGATGCCGAAGCGGTCATACACATTTCCGTCGTCAAGCGCTTTGCCGTATGTCGGTTCCCGTTTGGCGATCTTTGGAGCTGCGCGCAGAGACGATCTCCTGGCGAGGCTCACTGTGGCGATGAGACAGGTCAGGCAAACCAAACACGTCCAATGCAAGATCGGCGACATTCCAATGACAGACAAGAGACTTACGACGATCACCGTTGGTGCCCTCTCGACGGGTCGGTTTGAGCAAGGTGGAAAACCGCGACGAATTGGCGGCCTTCTTTGGGATCTCCTTCGTCGGAAGGAGGCTCCGATGCACCTCGCTCGGGTTGGGACCGACATCGTCCCTAGTCTCCGAGATGGGGTTCAGAGTCTGTACTGCGTGATTGGCCCTCGCTTGACTCGCTCTCGGTCGCAGGTCGTCGTGGGCCACGTGGAAACGCATGCTCTTCATCCTCGACTGCTCCACGCGGTCGCGAACGACGCCCACGTTCGCACTGCCCGGATCAGGCTTGGTCGACTGGCTGCGAATCGTCATGCGGTGAGGTTCCATTGAGATGTGGAAAGCGCTCTGCGCGTCAACGCCGTGTGGACTTACCGAATCGTCAAGTGACTGTCGTGATGCTTCTCGACGAAGCTGCTGGGAAACCAACCCTGAATGTCGTTCGACGCGCCAAAGGACCAGTCGGCCTGAGAGAGCAATAGGCAGAGGTGACAAAGGAAGGGGCACCCGAATGGATGAGAAGAGCTGGCTCAAGAGCAGCAGGCACGTAGGCCAGAGCGGTCTCCCACCTCCGACTCGAACAGCCAGACCAGCTGACCGACCCGAAGAGAGAGCTCCTCTTCGCTCTCAGCGGAGAATTCGCCAATCACGGTGTGCGGCGTTCCGAGCTAGAGGTATGGCGAGTCTGATGAGCGCATATCATCATTCCCCTGCAGGGGAGACGGGTTGCTCACCCTGACGATGGAAACGGGAACCCATCCCGCCGGGCCTGAATCTTTGTGCACGTAGAAGTATCCATTGGCGTGCTTCTCCTCGATAGTCACAATCTGATCGAGCATTGAAAGTGATCGGACATGAAAGGCAATCGTGTGAGCATGAGCAAGACGACGTGGGCAGGACACTGCTTGGTCGGACCTCTCCGAAGTCAAGCGACACGAAGTTCGGACTCGGCGCCTCGTACGGGGCAAGCGCCAAGGCTTGCATGGTCTCGGATTCTGGACGGCACACCTAGGTGTCACACCTAGGTGTCAGGTGCGCGCGAGATCTGGGTGTCCTTGAGGGAAAGCCACCTAGAAGGTGCTCTCTTCAGGACCGCCAAGCTTCCCGTGTGTGCAACGCCATAGCATTTCCTACGAGGCACGCACCAGCCAAAACGGAGGATGATGCTGCGGAAGACTGCCTGAGCGGCGTCGCACGCGAAGAGACGGAAGACGCGCTGTTGTCAACTGACAAGGCGTGGCTAGCACAGCAGCAACACGCGATCGCGGGCGGGAGAGCCGAACTGTCGAGCGGAAGGATAAAGGAAGTTGACATGATGCTGCCGGAGTCCAATGGAGCCCAACGATGATCCCGGCTCATGCAAGCCGGGATCGTTGCTATTTAGAGCAGTTTCTGGGCCACAATGCAACCCAACACGGTCGCCTCCTTCCTGCGGTTGGGTAGAACCGGCACTTCTTGGCTTGGCTACACCCTATCACAGTGCTTCAGGTGCTTTTCAGAATTTGCATCGACGTCGGGCATCGACACTATGCTGCAAAAGGACACGAGCTGTGTGCTGGCTTGCTTGTGGACTTCGGGCTTTGGGCCTTGCTCGTTGGTCCGTGCCCTGTGCTATGCAGCGGCAGCCTCCATCGGAATTCTGCAGCTTGGACTGCGCCAATGATAACCGCCTTCTCGTCTCGGGATGGCAGCGGGGGTTTCGCATGATCACACGATCTGAAGCCCTGAGATCCAGCCAGGAGCAAGCCTCCCCAAAGGATGACGGCCGACCAGTGACCAGTGACCAGTGACCAGCGTCCCGCAGCAAAGGGCTGAATCGTGGTGGTCGCAACTTCCACACAAGGCCAATCACCAACTAATCACCGTGTCTCATCTTCTCTTCGCGCCGGCGCCCACCATCTTTCATTGGGCAAAAGAACCCTGCCCCGATGCGCATGGATTCGAAAGACCGAGGCAGCGCGTTGCTCTAGGCTCCGATCGAGGCTGGGTGGGAGGTTTGCCTGATCTTGGGGGCCTTGGAAGGCAGAAGCAGTCCTTAGTTCGCGCGTGAAGAGTCGGGAGGACAAGGCAAAGAAGGTCCCCAAAATGACGGAAGCTCAGGCTGAGAGCCAGTCAGGCGCCGAGGACCAGGAGTTCGAAGGCGCAGATGACGGAATCGACGCGCCAGAGGTCTCGGTGGTCACAATCAAACCTGGCAACGCGACGAACTTTCCTACGGTGGGTCAGGTAAGCTCAACCGATTTGCTCGGATCTGGGTTGGGTAGATTCCATCTGTTTGACAGGCCCGCTTCCCTTGGGCAGACGGTTCGCATTCACTACGAGGGCAAGCTGAGTGACGGGACGGAGTTTGACTCGTCTCGGAAGAGGGGCCGGGCATTCGAGTTCACGCTTGGTTCGGGAAATGTGATCGAGGGGCTGGATCGAGCGATCTTGCAGATGAGCCGAGGCCAGCGTGCCAAGGTCTCCGTGCCCCCCGAGCTTGCCTACGGTAGCGTCGGCTACCCACCTGTGATTCCTCCGAACGCGACCCTCATCTTCGAAGTCGAGCTCATGAGCTTCACCATGTGAAATGGAAATCTCCTTGAAATGTCCAGGAGTCTCTGCGGTTGCACGGCCTGGAATCTGTATGCAAGGAAGCAGGTGTTGATATCTCCTCCGTGGACGCAGGGGTAGAGTAGTGAACGATTTGACGCACGAACAAAGCAAAGCAAAGCAAAACAGAATTGTCCTGTTGAACTCGCGGGGCGGGTCTTGGCCCCTCAATTTCGCCACACAGCTAAATCGTGACTTAACGCTCATCCACGCTGTACGACCAATGCCAAAAATCCGCATCCGTCACCCTCCGGATCAAGCATTCAAAACTTGCCAAAAAGCCATTTATGCTGACAAGGGATTCCAACTATCCCCAAATTCGTGCAGAACGCGGCCTACGTCTGTCTTGTCCTTTCCCGCAGGCTCCTCCTTCTTCCTATCTGCATTGAAGATCTCCTGGATCTCCAGAGCTCGGTGGTGAAGACTGGCCAGAGCCTCGATGTTGCCCAGCGAAGCCTCGAACTCGGCGAAAGCCGACACCAGCGGCGCGTCGTAGGGAGACCGCTTCAGTCCCTCCTCAAACAGGCGCCTCGCACGGCCGAAGTTCAGCTGCTCTGCTTCAAGGCGGGCTGCTCCACGGTACAGCTGGGCGGACTTGGGGCACTCTGACATGCCTCTGCGGAAGGTCTCACGAGCATCATTCGGACGGCCCGCCTGGCGCTCCAGCTCCCCGAGGGCAGCCCAGCACGGCGCGTGCTTTCGATCCTGCGCAAGCGCGTGCAAGAGCAGCTCGCGAGCCCGCTTGTGCTGCTTGCTCCGGAGCTCAAGGCACGCCCAACCCTGATACAGCGGAACATGGGACGGGTCGCGCGAGATGCCCGTGGCGAAGAGCTTGCGGGCGGCCTTGACGTCTCCGCGGTACAGCTGCAGCATGCCGTAAGCCTGGTACAACGCTCCGTGACTCGGGCAGTTCTCGATGCCGCACTCAAACAGCGTCGCCGCCGCCTCGTAGTTGCGCTCGCGAGTCTCCGTCACTGCCCAAGCCTGCCACGCCTGGGCATGCCGGCGGTCCGCCGCAGCGCTCTTTCGAAAGAAGTCCCTGGCGTGGGCGATGTCGCCGCGCTTCACCTCGGTCAACGCTGCTCCGAGAAGCAGGACACTGCTGGCAGGATACCTGCTCAAGCCCTCAGCGAAAATCAGCGACGCTGCCGTCGCATTCGGCGCAAGAATGCCGGCCGTGGGGCTTCCTGGTTGCTGCCGCTGCTGCGGACTGAGGTAGCTCATGCCAAGCGAGTGATAGCAGAAATGGGTGGTTTCCATCGCGAGGGAGATCCGCAGGCCCACGGCGATCCCGGCTTTCCAGAGTCGACGCGCAGCCTCCACATTCCCGTTGGCAGCCTCCAGATTCCCAGCTCCGTGATACAGGGACACCACGCGCCTCTTCACGCCCGCAGCGAGGCCGGCCGAGTAGATGGCCCTCGCGCCGGTGATGTTCCCGTACCGCGCCTCCATGACCGCGTAGGCGTTGTACAACGCCCCATGGTTCGGGTCGTGGTTGATCCCTTCCTGGAAGAGCCGTCTCACCGGCTCGAGGGCGGTGGCTGCCCAGTCCTTGTCGAATTCTATGGGTGCTTGGTAGACGTCGTCGAGCGTGCGCTTCTTCGGTGCGCTGAACAGAGCAACCTCGGGCGCGTCAACCGCTTCTGAGTTCACGGCGGCGATGAGGGCGGACAGATCGTCATCCATCGTCTCGGGCATTGTCGCCCGAGAGGCAGCAGCTGACACGGCCGCCACCCCTTCCGATCCTGGGCTCTCGGCGGCACGAATCTGGGGAATGAGGTCATCTTCTATGTCCGCAAAGCCGAGATCCTCGTTGAGCGCCTCGTTCAGCTTCTTGTCGTAGCCGGCTGTATTCTTCTTCCTGCCGGCCTTCTCAACGGCTTTCCGTCGAATCCAAGCCTCCTCGACCACGGCCCAGGCTACGTAGCAGCTTCCGTGCTTGCGAAACTTGAGCGCCTCCTGGAACAGCTCCCTCGCCCGCTGCAAGTCCCCGGCGCGGTGGGCAAGCGTCCCAGCCGTCTGAAGCAGAGCGCCATCGAAGGGAAATCGTTCAATGCCCTCTCGGATCATGGCCTGAGCCTCTTCGATGCGGCCGTCCCGCGCTTGGAAGGCTGCCAGCGTGTTGTACAGATACGGCGCGCTGCTTTCTGTGTTCCGCGCCTCGTGGAGAAGCTCTTCAGCACGTTCCGGGTTCCCCTGGCGCATCTCCAGCTGGGCCGCGTGGATCCGCAGGTGCGCGCCATCGGGGTTGCGTCGGAGCGCCTCCTCGAAGACCAGCGAGGCCATGTCCGGCTTCAAGAGCCGGTTCTCGTAGATGTGCGCCATGGCCAAGTAGAGCTCATCCGAGCGATCCCGAAAGAACGGATCCATGGCCTTCTCGCGGAGCAAGCGCAGCGCATCCTCCGGGTTGTTCTCGTGAAAGGCCATCAGCAGCGAAAACGACGTGATGACGGTCGGCGTGGGGCTGGTATGCAGCGCGGATTCATAAATCTGCTTGGCACGTCGTATATCTCCCTGCCTCTCCTCCATGGCGCCCCACGCGTGTGCCACGTAGCTGTTTCCCGGGTCGAGCGCAGCTGCGCGAGCGAACAGGTCCCTCGCCTCGTCCACGTGACCTTCGTCGCGCTCCATGACTGCCCAAGCCTGCAGCAGGTGCACGTTCTCGACGTGCTTCACGGCCTCGGTGAACACATTCCGGGCCCCGGTGCGGTTGCCCGTCTCGATCTCGATCTTCGCCAGCATCATCCAGCTGTGGCCGTCGCTTGCGTCGAGCTTGAGGCACTTGTAGAGCAGCTCCTGGCCTTGCTCCTTCTCCCCTTTCTTCAGCAGCGACTTGGCCTGGTGGAACATATCGATGACCTCCTGCTGCCCCAGCCGGCCCCGCCTCCTGCCCCGCCTCTCCTCGCCCGATCTCTTCTGGAAGAGCCCCGCACGCTGCGCATCGGCGTCAACCGGCAGGTCGCGGGCGACGAGAAGCCTTTGGTCGGATCTAGGAGCCCGAGGGGGGCGGAAGCACGCCGCGCCCGCAAGCACAAGTGCACACACCAGGAGATGGGACACCCCCATTCTCACACCTCCACAGGATCCCGTGCGAAAAGAAGCCGCGGGAGAGGACAAATTCCGGCGCAGCCAGTGGCAAAAGACGCAATGGTAAGCCGCATACGTAAGTTCAATGGCTGCGACGCCAACGAGAAAACGGTTCTTGTTTCCATCTCTTCAGCGAGTCGAGGATTCCGTCTGTCCCGGTTTGGGGCCGGCTCAGTCCGTCTGTCCCGAGCGTGGACGCGGGACTCCGCCGCTATGTGAAGAGCGCCGCAGACGGCGCACAAGGGAGGTGGCGTGGCTGATGATGGCGTGACTAGGGTCTTTGCATGGTGCTGGATGCAGGGTATCTTCCGGTGGGGGCTTGCGGCCTGTCTCAGGAAACGCAGCGGATCCCTCGAAGCAGCTGCTGCTCTTTCAGCAGTCCCCGCCGGCGGAGTGTCCGCCTCCTGAGATGAGTGGCCAGCAGCGTCCCAAAAAGGAAAATTGCTTCGCTTCGCCTCTCTCGTTGTACACAGGCCTCCTTCAGGGAAGCACAGTAACAACTCTGCTCGCGCTTCCGACACACAGTGGGCAGAAGAGCCTAGCGGGTGTACGCGTCAATCCACTCCTTGTATCGATCGGTGAAGTGATTCTGCACATTGATACCGAAGCCCCAGTCGCGGCAGTCGGTGTTTTCCACGCCAGGGACGTCCGTGTAGCGGTAGCAGCTCCACCACTCGCAGCTCACCCAGCCCCAGTAGCCGAAGAGATCGTCTTCGTACCGCACGGCGAGCAGGTTGTGCTCGAAGTTGGGCGGCGTCGTCGGCACGGGATCGTCACCATGCAGATAGCGAGCGCGGTAGCTGGGACAGGGTGGGATCGCCGACGGCGAGTAGTACACTGCCGGTGCACCGAACGACATGGCTTTGCCACCGAACATGTGGGACAGGACCTCCGCCGCTGCGCCTCCGAGACTGTGCCCGGCGAACTCCGGCATGCTGCAGCCGTCCAGGGAGCCATTGTCCACCAGGTACTCAAAGATCGTATTGGCGTGCTCGAAGAAGCCTCCCTGCACGTCAATGTTCTGACCGGTGATCATGCTCTGGAAGGTCGTGACCGAGAAGGTACCCGCGATGTTCTGCCACCAATCGTCGAAATCGTTGCTGCCGAGAATGATGACCGTGCAGGGGTATTCCGCCGGAAGAAGGAATCTCGTGTTCTCGACGAAAACGTAGCCCTCCTCCGTCTGGAGGAAGTCGATTGCAGCCTTTTGGTCAATGAGCCGACGGCGCTGCTTCTCGTGAATTTCCTCGGCAGTGGCAAGGAGATCGGCATACTCCCGTAGGCTGTGTCGGAAGCCCTGCTGCTCGTGCTGCGCTTCCAAGTGCTCTAGATTGGGATCCTCGGTGATCAGCTTGCGGTAGTTGCGCGCGCCCTGGTCCCCGTGGAAGTGCTGCGCCGACGCCAGCTTGGCATTGAAGCTCGTCTTGCCCCCCTCCAGCCGGCGTGTCGAGTATGAAAAGGTTGAGTTGGAGGTCACGTGCATCGCGAACTCTACGTCGATGGCGCGGCATGCTCCACGGTCGGGGAGCTCAACATTAGAAGCGTTCCAAGGCCTGCCCTCCATGACTGCGCTTGGATCAAACGTGATGTCGCCGAGCTGCCCGTTCGCAAGATCCAGAACGGGACTCTCAGGAACGCTGCTGCTGGTATTGAAAATGGAGCTAAAGCGCCGTTCGCACCGCTGTAGGCTGGCGCCAAAGTACACGTAAACGAATGTACTGTCGGCGGTTGCCTCAACGAGGACGTTCTGCATCACGCTGGTGTCGCTGTTTTCGCGCGCGATGCGAAGCAGCAGATTCCCGTTCGCTTGCTGCCAGAAGAAGATATCGAAGGAAGTGCTGCCAATGTCGACGAGGTCCGTGTCGACGCCGAAGCTCTGGAGCATCTCCTCGGTTAGCTCCAGTTGCCCGGTCCCCATGCCGTAGTACTGCCCGCTCAGGTAGACCGCCTCGTCGATGCTTTGGAAGGCATCGTCGGCGTCGTCCTCGTCCATGAGAATCCGGGCGAAGTCGGCCAAAAGTCCATCTTCGTCGCTGAGTCTGCGTCGCTGGACGCTTCCATCCGATGCCACTTCATAGCTGAAGCGATGGGCCTCGAGGTCGTCCGCGCTGTGGAGCCGAGGACCGCCATGGCCGACCTGCTCGTTGCGCAAGCGGCGAGAGCTGCTGTCCTCCGAGAGGATAGAGAACTCGCCGTCTTGCGTGAGCACAGCAGTCCGAGTGATGGTGTTGATGTCGAGCTGGGTGCTCTCGTCCGTGCTGAAGAGCGTGGCCGTCGCGGACGAGCGAGACTTCTCGACCTTGCCGATCTTGAACGCGACCTCGGCACCGGTTGGCGTGCGCAGCGCTACGGCGTCGATGGACGAGAGCGCATTGATGGTGAGAAGCGGGATGTCGTAAAGCTCCACGTAGGACTCCACCGATAGAGTTCTCACGGGGTCTCCATCGCTGGTCTCGGCATTCCCAGAGTCCTAGAGTGCCGAGGGGCTTCAGAGCAAGGAACTGGATGGCAACGGCGCTGGGATGCGGGAGTCTACAACGTACATCGTCCACGACCAGCTGCTGTGTGATCTTGATGGCGAGGATCGTGAAGCCGAAGTTCGCCAAGACTGCACAGAAGAGGAGAACGACGAGAAGGCAGACCTAGAAACGTTTTCCAGAACACCAACACGCTGTTAGAGGCAAGGAGACAAAGCTGCATCCATGCTTCGAGGTTGGACTTGACCAGACGCTTTCCTACCTTCTTCCCGTGGCTCGGAGGCTGTGCTTGCGTTGCCGACGGCTGCGAGACGACACGTGAGGATCAGCACTGGTTGGAAACCATGGCGCATGCATGGTCAGAAAGCGGCACCTTCTCAGCTTTCGCCTCGGCAGTGGTGTCATGCAAGCTCATCCCGTCTTCTTCGGTACAAGGTCCCGCGGCCTCGCGCGAAGTACTCCGACGAGCAAGAAATGCCGAGATACCACTGCGATATCTGGGAGAGAGTAGGAAGGGAAGTGAGGCGGCGGCGATGCCGAGGGGAGAGAAGCCAAGAAAAGCCGCTTCTGCGGCAGTTCCCGGAAAGATCCGAAAAGAGAGAAAAAGCGAGACCAGCGGTGCCTTGACTATCCCGGGAAAGGCTTCCTTCCCCATTCGATTGGAGGACAAGGAGAGTTCGAGGCGGGGAGGAGGGTGTCTGCGCTGAAGATTTTGAGATTTTGAGATTCCGAGACTCCGAGATGCGACTTGACGCCCGCGCTCAAATCCTCTGCTCTACACCATTGGCTTTCTAACGAGCGACCAGGAATTGCCGACATAACGTGAGGTGAGAGATTGGCCACCTCGGCCGGAGCTGCCCGGGAAAAGAGAGCACGCTTCCCCCTTGGCTCTGCTTTGTGAAACGGTGATAAGAAGCAGTCCATTCCCGAGGAGACGCACAGGAATCGCAGGCGAAAGATTGGGTACAAGTTCAGGAAGTACGCAAATGTCTAGAGCCATCACTCCAAAGCCTTGTGATATGAAAATAATCTGTGTTCAAACCCGGTTTCAAGGTATGGCTTCACAAGAGGATTTCCTCTCAACTTGTGACCAATGCCATGGCGATTTCGCTCTTCGATCCTTATCACGGCATAACATGGACCAAATACGCTGCAAACGGGATCCGAAGTCTCGTGACGTGGAAGACTTCCTTCGCCAGGCGACAGTCCGTCGGGCGGTGCACCAGTGCCGACGCTGCAGGCTCCTCCTCGCACGATGCCGACGACTTTGTTGCAGGGCGGCCTGGCCGTGTTGCAGCTGGCGATGACGGGTGCAAACTTCCAGCGAGAGGGCAGCGGGCAGAACGCGGCGTACTCGAAGTTCGCCAAGGAGGCCAAGCTTCAGCTGGAAGCCCCGTCCAAGGAAGTGATGACTTGGATCTACTCGACGCCTCTGGCGTATGCGTCGCTCGCCACGGCGAATGCGGCTCTCACCCCGGACCTGCCAGAGCAAAGCCTCATCATCCCCAGCCTGCTGCTGGTGCACTTCGGCAAACGGCTTCTGGAGGTCCGTTTCCTGCACCAGTTCTCGGGCACGGCTGATCTGACGCAGGGGAGGCTCATTGGGATCTACTACGCCATCGTGAGCCACATCCTGGTCTGGTCGCAGAGGAGCGTGGACGCCGGCCAGTATGACCAGCTGGCGTGGGCTCTGCCGCTGGGCCTAGTCCTCTTCGTCTTGGGCGAGCTTGGCAATTACTATCACCACAGTCTGCTGGTTTCTCTGCGAAAGGAGGCGCCTGGCAAGTACATCATTCCCAAGGGCGGCCTCTTTGACTACGTCACGGTACCGCACTACTTCTGCGAGCTGGTGGCGTGGCTCGGCGTGGCTGCGGTCAGCTTGCACCCGCTGGCCATCACGACGTTCCTTACGTTTTGCGGGTACCTCGCTGGGCGTGCAAAGTCGACGACCGCTTGGTACAACAAGAAGTTCTCCGACTATCCGGCGGAGCGGAAGCACATTGTGCCCTTCATCTTCTAGATTCCTGCTTCTGATGCGGTGCTGCGTGGGAGCGCCGATGGAGAGGCCGGGAAGAACAAAGTTCCAGCATCATTCCTTGTGGAAAGGTCTCTGCTCTGCACTTTTGTCCAGCCGCGAGTAGCGCTAGCAGGAAGAGTGACCGGCAGCGCGTCTGGCGAGAGTCGATCCTTTGCAACGTCGCTTCCAAGCTCAGAGAGCTCAAGAGAGCTCAGAGAGACGATCGACGACAGAGACTAATCAGCAATCGACTTCCAAACTGCCTCATTTCGATGATGCTGATTGATACCTCGATAAAATATTAGATTATTTTAAAATCAGTTCTCAAGCCAATCCCATCTCGCCGAAGACGCATCCGGACCTCTCTCGCAGGTTCCGCAGGCCACAGCGGCATCTTTAGCAGCGCCAATGCCGAGAGAGCGGGCATGCTGCATCGGGTCCAGCCTCTCTTGACGCTGGCGCATTGCTGCGCCCACAGGTGCGACGCATAAGAGCCCTGAGGCGCCGATTCCAAGTGATCCCAGCACCCGTCTCCGCAGATGCTGGCGTTTGCAGCCCGTCTCCATGAGCATGTCCACCTCCGTGGACGTCAGCGAGTTCAGCGTGACCCTGATCGACGGCGTGAAGATCGCGGCCAAGGCCTACGGACGCGAAGGCCGCCCAGTGCTGGCCATGCACGGATGGCTGGACAACGCCAATAGCTTCGACGAGATGGGCCCGGTCCTCGCGGCGCAAGGCTTGCTGGTCGTGGCGATGGACTGGCCTGGGCACGGCCGGAGCAGCCATCGCTCCTTGGATGCGGAGTACTCCATCGCGGACTTGCCCTTCTACGCGACGGAGGTGGGTTTGCACAGGAGACGAAGCACAGCGCAGGCCGGCCTTTGGCTTCACAGCTCAAGCTGGCGCTTGGCAGGTGGCCAGGAGCCTCGGTTGGCAGAAGTATGGGCTCCTCGCACACTCCATGGGGGCCGCCGCGGCAGCCATGATCGCCGCTGCTGTACCTGGTAAAACGGACGGCGGCGCTTCGGCCTACCTGGCAAGTGCGAACAGCTGTGCTAATCCTCCGGTCCTTTGGCGGACGACGAATCCAGAGAGAATCGCGGGAGTGGTCTGCATTGACATGCTGGGGCCCCTTTCGAAAAATCCGGCCAAGTCCGCGGCGTCCCTTCGCTCTGGCATGCAAAGCCGTCTCAAGTTGGTCACGCGAGCGAAAGCTGGCGGCGGGAGAGTCTACGAGTCGTTCGAGGCCTGCGTGGCGCAGCGCTTGCGAACGGTGGAGCAGCTCCCGGGGACGCAAAAGCTCACGCCAGACGCTGCGGCCAAGCTCGTCCGGAGGGCGGCAGTGCAGAAGGAAGAGGTGCTGTGCTAGGAGCGGCCTCAGCTTCCCGCGTCGCAATGGACCCACCGATGCTCCATTCAAGGGATGGGTCTTCCGCCACGATTCCCGCGTCCTCGGCTCCAGTCCGTCGTATTTCACCGAGGAGCAGGTGCTCGAGACCCTGAAGATGATTGCCTGCCCCGTTCGTACAATCATTGCCGATCCGGCGCTTGGGCAAGGTTTGTTGGCGGAGAGGGCCAACACTTGAGTGCTGCTGCTGCTGCTGCTGCTGCTGCTGATGCTTCTGCTGGCTCGTAGGATGGCCGAAGGAGCCCGAGTTCATCGAGAGACGCGCTGGCGCGGTGCCCCAACACGACCTCGTGCTCCTACCTGGAGGGCATCACCTCCATCTAGACTCGGACACAGCACCGGCGGTGGTTGAAAGCGCCCTGGAGCACTTCCTGCAGTTGGACGTTCCAGATTGGACAAGAGAGCGCCTGGCGGAGGAGGTTGAAGTTGGCACTGGCGTTCGTGATCAGCTCTAGTATATGTTTTGTTTGTTGGCGCTTGTGTGTGCAGAAGTCAGTGTATCGACGCTAGGCCACACCACAGGTGTTGGAGAACGACGTAACAAGCTTGTATACCTTTACGCGCTCCCTTCCTGCTCTTTTTGCTGCCGCCCGGTGAGAAGGAGGCCGATCTGCGCCACCCAGGCAAGCCCCAATGCTGCCGTGGAGACCAACAGGGCACCCTGCACCCCCAGCTTGTTCATACTAAGGAAGACACTCACTACGATCAGGTTCAGGGGCACTCCAAAAATGTTCATGAGCACCGAGCGGTGTGTGTCGGGGAGGTACTTCGAACGCAACGTGCCGATGGTGGGGAAGTACATGCCCACACATGCTTCGAAGAGGAAGAAGGCGGCGACCAGCACGCCAAGGCTCTGCTGCTGGTAGCCGATGACCGAGGCAGCCATGGACAGCGTGGCGGTGGCGAGGAACCCGGTCCCAATGGTTTCCGCGGAGACCTTCTTCGCGGTGAGCGCGCCGAACAGGGTCGATCCCAGGAGACAACAAGCCATGAAGCAGGAGAACACCTTTCCAAAAGGTACTGCGCCTTCGACGACGCTTCCAAGGCTTGGTGCCCACTGGAGCACGAAGATGTACATGGCGCCCTCGAAAAGCGCCTGTACCGCCCCGACCAGCGCGATCTTCTTGTCATTGGCCATGACGTTGATCGCCTCCTTGATGCTCGGTCCCTCCGGTTCTGCTTTCCCTTCCGCCTCCCCTTCCGCTTTCCCTTCCGCCTCCCCTTCCGCTTTCCCCTCCGACGGCGCCCCCGTTTCGCTGCTTGTGCCCTTCGGTGCAACGTTCTCCTTCCACTGCGCAAGCGCGACGACGCCAGCCAGGGCAAGGAAGCCGACGCTCAGCTCGAATGGTCCGGACGGCCCCCGTTGGTCCGCCGCGGCGCCGGCCAGGGCGCCTGCCGAGATGGCCACCAGACTGTCGCCTCCCCACGCCCACCCGAAGGTCTGCCCCAGGTACTTGTCCTGCCCCGTGCGCTGCGCCTCGCCAACCAGCCACGCCTCGGGGGCTGAGAAGAGCAGGCTTGTGCCCAAGCCGCTGAAGAGTCGCCCAAGCACCAACACGCTGATGAGCTCCGATCTCGTGGAGAGCGCCGCGATGGTGTAGCAGACGCAGAAAGCCAGCGTGCCCAATCGCCGGCCCCGCGCGTCCACGGCTCGGCCTAGGAAGGGTCCGAACACCGCCGTGGAGCCAAAGCCCACGAGGAAGAGCTTGGAGACCAGCCCGGGGCTCACTTGCACGCCATCGATAATCTTGCTGGCGTACACCTCGTAGAAGTAGGGGCCATGCAGCCACTCCGCCATCCGAAGCAGCCAGAAGACTGCCAAAAAGCGCACTTGCAACGCCAAGGCCGCGGCGGGCTTCCGCTCCGAGGGGCCCTTGGTCAGCCCTGCCTGGAGGGCTGCAAGTCCCTTGCTTGCAACCGCGGCGCCCACGAGCCCCACGAACAGCCGATTGAAGAGCACATCTGGCACCAAGGCTGGCGTGGCCTGGAGCGCCCCTCCTCGGAGCTGAGGCCTCCCCTGTCTGGCCGAGACCAGCGACGTAGCAGGCTGGCCAAGTTGAAGTTGCGCGATTCTGGAGGCGGCTCCGGGCGAAAGCTGGCGCGGCAGCCGCGGGAAGGCGGCGGAGACAGCGAGTATCGCCAGGATGGGCAAAAACCGGAGCATCCTAAGCAGCATCGTGAAGATCTCGGCGTCTCGTCACCTCCTAGGGTTACGAACTGAAAGGCAGAGATTTGAGAATGGCATATTTTAAATTGTTTTAGATTTTACATGAAACTCAGCTAATATAATAACTTAATCTGAATAATGTCACTTTTTATGCATATCAGTCTATGTCGCGCGAGAACAATGCCCTCAAAATATTCAAACATTTACCAGCTTTTCAGAAAGCTTTAAAAGCCCCCTCTTCCCGCCATTTGAGCCTTCTCTTGTCCCACCTATATGGTGCTCCGGCGCCGCGCACCGGTACCTTCTCTTCTCAACCTCTTTCTCCTTGAGTGGTTGATTTGCTGTGGGCCCTCGGGCGCGCTTGCACGCCGCAGAAGACCGGTGCCGCCGTCCTACGGCCGGACCAGCTACTCGCTTCCTCCCATGGCCGCACCTGTTCAGATGGTGGTGCTCCCGAAGGGCAGCGAACTCCGGCTGGAGGCTCACGATGAGAGGTAGCTTTTCCACTGGCCTTCGATTCTGTGAAAAACACTTACGCCCACTCGGCGCGGAGCAGACCCGTGAGCATCATGTTGACGAGCGGCGCTGCCGAGCTTTTCGGGCTGGAGCTGCCTGCGAAGAAGCTGCTGTCGTTCGTGCACCGCAAGTTCGCCATCTTCACCTGGGAGGGTGCGACCATCGACGTTTTTGGCGAGCCCAAGAGCTCCTACACCAGCGGAGAGACCATCATGGAGATCTGCGCCAACACGCACATGCAGCTGGAAGCGAAGCGAGACGAGGCGATGAGCAAGAGGACGAACGGCCCGCGTGTGCTCATTGTGGGGCCCACCGACGCCGGCAAGTCCACCCTGGCGCGGATCCTGTGCTCCTACGCCGTGCGGATCGGACGCAACCCCGTGTACGTGGACCTTGACGTCGGCCAAGGGTCGATCAGCATCCCCGGCACCATCGCGTGCGTGCCCATGGATCCCAGCACGCTTCGAGTCGAGGACGACTCAGCTGAGGGCTCGGCGCTGGTGTACTTTTACGGCCACAACTCGATCGGCGAGAACGCAGACTACTACAACTACCTCGTGAAGAAGCTCGGCGAGAGTATCGATGCGAGATGCCGGATAGACACTCACACGCGCACCAGCGGCTGCATCATCAATTCCTGTGGGTGGGTGGAGGGCGCCGGACTGGAGTCCCTGAAGCTGTGCGCCAACAATCTGGGTGTGGACGTGATCCTCGTGCTGGTAAGTAGCCAGCTGGGGTTGCGACATGTGGATACGATCGCGCACCACGGCGCGCGAGAAGCTCAGCAATCGACGCCTCTCTCTGTAGGGAGAGGATCGCCTTTTTGTGGAGCTGAGAAACAGCATGCCGAGCACAGTTACCGTGATCAAGCTCCCGAGGAGCGGGGGCGTTGTGACGAGAAGCCGAGACTATCGTCGAGTCACAAGAAACGCGAAGATCCGGGTACGGGCTGCGGCTTTCGTTTTTCGTGTGCGCCTACATGAGCGCACAACGGACAGATCTGACGGCTTCTGCCTATCAGGAATACTTCTATGGGCCGCCTGCGGCCAAGATCGAGGCCGACGAAGCCGATCCGCTGGATGAGAACGGATCCGGAGCGCTTCCGTCGGCGCTGGCGCCGTGCCTTCTGGAGGTGTCACTGGACGCCGTGAAGATCTTCCGCGCGGTGGACAGTGGCACGGCGGCAGCTGCTGCCGCCGCTCTGCCGATGGGCAGCTCGGACGACAACGACAGCGGCTTCCACATCGCGCCCATCCAGGTGGAGCCATCCGAGCAGCTCTTGTACAGCGTGCTCGCAGTTGTGCATTCCGAGGACGGGGAAGACGTGCTGCTGCGGAACGCAGCGGGCTTCATTCACGTGACGTCGGTGAATCTGGAGAAGAGGGTGATGTCCGTGCTTGCGCCATGCCCCGGTGCGCTGCCCAGCGGTGTGTTGCTCATGGGAACCATCAAGTGGATGGACTAACGCTCCCGGCCGCGAGTCAAGAAGCTGTCGTGAGATACGTTTGAAGCGGAAAGTACGGAACAAGGGCGTTCTTCACATTCCCTGCTCTATGCCAAAGCATCAATGCCCGTGCCAAAGCATCAATGCCCGTTCCAAAGCATCAGTGATCTAGCCTGTGCTCCCTTCCGCCGCCTCGGTCATCTGCTCGCACGACAGAGGGGGCGGCGTTAACTGGGGAAAAGTGACGACGAATTGGTCACTGGCAGTCTGCTCCACAGCAACCAGCATCTCCACTTACGTGCCATCATCCTCGGCGACGTCTACGTCTCTGCCGAGCTCCAGTGCTTCAGCGCCGACGGCTGCCAGTGGCAACGCTGGCCTTCGCCGCACCTGCGTCGCCCCAGGTCGGACAACAGCTATTCTACGCACGACCAAGGAGCGACGAAGCCCCGTCGTCCTCATGCAAGCTCTCCGTCTAGCAAGGGCCCTCGAAGCGCGCAACATCGGAATACGGCCTCGCGCTTCACAAGCCAAAACGGCGCCAAAGCGTCACACTCTCTACACCGCATCATTTCATCGATCACCATGATCGGTATGTACATTCATCTCATAGGATCTTGATCATATCAAAATAGTAATAATATCGAAACGATTTGAGGAGATCCTATCCACCAAAATGTTTGGGGAGCCCTATTTTGAAAACCTTGGCTGGTGCCGAAAGATTTCCAACGATTCCCAGACGCTCCGACCGCCGAATCCCTCTTTCGACGTTCGGTTTGAGTCTCGGGCGCTTCCATCTTGTTCAGAATGGCAGACAGCGAGGTTCTTGCGGCCATCGCGGCCATGGAGGCGGACAACGAGGTCCTCACCGCCGAGGCGCCGGGCCCTTGGGCCGGCAAGGAAGGTACCGCGTACCGACTGGAGTATCCCTCTGCGCTGGCACGCGTCCGACACGCGCCTTATCACGCACACCACTAGGAAAGCACGTGCCTCTCCTGAGTCTCGCTGACGGAAAGGCGTCGGTGGTGGTGCCCCACGGCATGGACGACTCGCACTTCATCCAGTACATCTACATCAAGAACCCGGACGGTACGCGTCTCTTTAAGCTCCGTATCTGGTACTATGCTCCCAAGCCGTGGCAGCTGATGAAATTGCGCCATCAGGTGATGTCGTCGCCGCGGTGGAGTACAAGGTTGGAGAGATGGACGGCGTTGCCCAAGGAACCCTTGAGGTGGACACGCCCGAGGGCGCCGCCGACCTCACGCCCTACGCCTACTGCAACGAGCACGGACTCTGGAAGGGCGACAGCGTCGCGGTCGCTTAAGCCGAGGAAGCGCTTGGCACCCGGAGGGCTCCCAGGTCCATGCCGGACCCGCTGTCAACGAGATGGCGAGGGTGTTACACAACTTTCGAGCGGCGCCGTTGGATACGACGGCAGCAGAAGGCCAGAGCTTCTTCCAACCGCGAAACGCACTTTTAGTTATCTAAACCAACCGAATGGAGGAGTGTTCGCAGCAGTCGACCTTGGAGTGCGCGGAAGCAAAGGTTATCGTCCTTCATTGAAAGATCGGATCATCTCTCGGAAAACGCACGGACTTGACGAAGACCCCAACAGCGCAGACAGGCTCGTCTCCACCGTATCCAGCACCACATGAAGCAGCCCTTCTGGCGGAATGCGCTCTGCACTGCTGCGCACTGCACTCGCAATGCCCGCGGCCGCCTTTTTGATCTTGCCCGCGTCGCTTCCCGAAAGGGCCTCGCCACTGGTGGTGGTGGTGGTGCTGCTGCTGCTGCTGCTGCTGCTGCTGCTGCTGCTGCTGCTGCTGCCGCCAAGCGCCATCTGAATTCGGACAAGAAAAGGCAAGATTAGACGAAAAGCTTACCACACGCTCCTCCCAAATCCACCTCCCCGACTTCAAACCCCTCCTTGTCACCTTGCGTACCGTGCACTCTTCTCCGTCACCTAGAGCCGCGGCCACCCGCTCGGCAACTTTGCTCAGAATGCTCGCTCCACACGTCTGGAAGGCCCCCGGCACCGCAAAGGCGTTCCTCATAGAAGGCACCTCCTCACAAGTCTTGTCTGCAACAGCTTCCACGAAATGCAAGAGCTTGTTGGTGACGTCCGTGTCGACAGGCTCTGCGCGGGCGAACGGCAGCGGTACGCGCTCAAGCTGTCTCGTGAGCTTGTGCGTGGGCCCTTCGAACCAGACGTTGAGGCCAAGAGACGGGCTGGCGGAGTAGACGGCATGCCACCACCCCGGCGGAATCAGCACGGTCTCGCCCGCCGCTAGCGTGACTCGGTACGTCTCCTGTGGCGTCGTGGCGCGATCTCGAACAAAAGAGTAAACCTGCTCTTCGGCCGCCTCCAAAGTGGTCGAGGACGAGGAATTTGCCGCTCTTTCCAGGTGGTGCCCTGCTGCCTGTCGTTGTCGTTGTCGTTGTCGTGACGGGTGCCGTTGTCGTTGTCGTTGTCGTGACGGGTGCCGTTGCCGTGCCGCCTGCCGCCAAGACGGATGCATCCGAGGGTAGGGGATGAAGGTCGGCCGGGCTTCGCTCTAAGTTTTGCAGCCACAAGACGATCAGCACGAGCGCGGATCTCATCTGACATGCCAACCCACGTGCTTACGTCGACGGCTGGGCTCCACAGCCAGACGGTCTTCTGGCCGTGCAGCTGAACAAGGATGTTGTAGTCATAGTCGAAATGCGGAGTGACAACATAGCCCGGCGACCCTATCGCGCGGTTGTCAGCATTGGACGGCAACCTGGTGGCGCGGAGTGTTGCAGCACGCACCGAGGCGAAGGTATGCGACCGGCGACCCGGGACTCCGGCCCATCCTCGTGAGCTGCTCAACAGCTGCCCGGAACCTTGGCTGCCAGGCGGGCGGGACGCCGCCCCTCGCGGACGTCCAGTATCCAACAGTCCTCGAGGTTGTGCCATCGCCTCTGGCAACCAGCGGCGGTTCCCACACCTCGCTGGCATTGAGACGAACTGTCGCAAAACCCGGCGCCATGCCAGCCAGCGTCGCCCAGCTTCCTTTGGTATCATAGTAGGTGAACGCCGCGATGTCCTCGGCATTCTTAAGTTCCTGGACCTTGACACTGCTCAGCAACGCATCTCCAAGGTTGGCCAGCGTCCATCCTTTGGCAAGATGTTCCAAGCCAGCTACTTTCGCCGGATGTTCTGCGGGAATCGTAGCATCAGGCAAGGCTCTTCAAGGCTCTTCAAGGAAGATCCTCGCGACGCAAGATCCTCGCGACGGAAGATCCTCGCGACGGAAGATCCTCGCGACGCATCACCTTGTTGGTCAATTCGGAGCGGCCAGAAGACGGTCGGTGGCTCCGACGCTTTGGCACCACTGGACGGCGGCCTTGATGCCTGCCTCCAAGCAACCGCCAACACGACGAAAACGGCCGAAAGCGCCCAAAGGGATGAAGTGGACGTTATGCGCATGCTGCAACGCCTGCGAAACACGATGCAGCGAAGGGGGCAAAAGGATCAAAAGCAGGTCAGGCGCAGCGCGTATCTCTCGACTTGCGGCAGCCGCAGCTCCTCACCTCACACCCACAAGGAGATGGCTTCAACGCATCTGCGCAAAGACATTTGCTGATACTACGAATCTTCTGCGTGTCAGAATGGCCTGTTGGAGAGAGAGGGGACCGCGCAGGAGGTCCGTCTGTTGATCCGAACCCATTGCGCATCCGCGCAAGTCAGCTGTTCCGGCACAACAAGCGGGCGCAGCCGCTTTGAGCTGCTGCCGTTGGCTGGCGTTACTGCAGAAAAAGAAACTGCGAGGTCATGTCAGCACTAACTTCGCGGGTTTGTGACGTCCGGACGTCGGTCCGGACCTTCCCGGACCATACTACAGAGCCCGCCGGACCCAAATGTTCGCTGAGTGCGGCGCTTACGTTTTGAAGGGGTTTTCATGCCGAGCGACCGCCGACTTCCCACCACGCCACTGCTGCCTGCTTCTGGTCGCCATGCCTGACGCCTAGCATTGGGCGCTGGTTGCAGGCGCGAGTCTAATGCCGCCGCCAGAGCCCAAGACGGCCAAGAACGGCTCGCTGGAGCGGCCTTTCAAGACGGCTGTCCTGGGCGGCGGTCCAGCAGGGCTGGCGTACTTCGTGCGGGCCATTCGCCTTGGCGTCTTCCACAAGGCCCTCGCCTTCGACAAGGCGCTGGGCTTCGCCGGGGTGGTCTGGCTAGATCAGCGGCCTTCCTCGGACTTTGGCGGCGGCAACCTCGGAGACTATATCGTGCAGTCCAACACGTGGGCGGGGAAGTTCGCCTCCAGCGTCCTTGGGGATCGGGAAGACTTGTGTCCGCCTGAGAGGGTCACCAGCACTTGCCTCGAAGCGCTGCGCTGCACGTCAAAGTACGCGCCTCTCCTGGGGGAGTATGGCAATGACAAGGGGCCCTTGCCGTTCATCGGGAGCTTTCTTCGAGAGGTGGCGCAGACGGTGGTGAAGGAAGTCAGGGCGTCCCGCGACAGCGAGGTGCTCAGCGGATGCAAGGCCACTCGGGTTGAGCGCGTCAAGGGAGGGCTCTGGCGGATCGTGATGGAGGTGGTGCCAACGGCAGACGACCACGACACCACGGCGGCGAAGTGGCGTCGCCAATCCTGCGGGACCTTTGAGAGCCGGGGAGCGCTCGTTTGGGTCGTATACGCAAAGCAGGTCATCTTCGCGACGGGTGGCTATCAGCAGCCGCCGTATCTGCCCAACGCTGCCCATCGCGACAAGCTGCTCACCAGTGATCGACTGCTCCGCGCGGAAGGACTGACGTCCCTGAAGAAGCTCCTGGTCGATCACGCCGGCCCGCCGCGGGTGGCGATCGTCGGAGGCTCACATTCAGCCTTCTCGACGGCCTGGGTGTGCCTGCACAACTTGACGATTGAGATGCCGAAGACCGAAGACGACAAGTCATCGGAGAACCCCAGCAGCTCGCCAGCAGCCGTGGGAGACGCGCGGACGTCCTCCTACTGCATCTGCTCCTTTGATCCGCTCACTGCTCAGGCGTATCCAGCCTTTGCTTGCCCTGTATCCAGTAGATCTGCAAAGAGCGCCATGGCGACCAGCAGTCAAGACTTGACCTGCGACAAGTGCATATGTCCGACAAGGCCGGCTCAGCCACAACCTATCCGAATGAGGAGAACGTCGCGCACGGGATCCATCGCTTCGTGCTCATCATCTGCCACTGGTGCCGAGTATATCGTACCAGGGCCAGCACGGTGCGGCAAGCTGGGGCGCTTTCAATGGCAGCCGAACAGCATCTCCATTTTGCATCGATCCCCGATGCGCGTCTTCTACAACTCGCGTCGCGACGCTGAGCAGGACGGCTTCGACAACTTCAAGACCGTCAACCGCCACGGACAAGTACACACCTTCGGCGGCCTTCGGGGCGACGCGAAGACCTTGTACAACAACGTCCGGAGGGGCAAGGAACCTCGCGTCAGGCTCTTTCAAGTTCGCGACAAGGGCTCCACCACGCTGATCCATCGCGTCTTTGACGAGGCTTCGGCCATTGTGTGGGCCTGTGGCTACACCACGAATGAGATCCCGGTCTACGACATGCAAGGGAAGCGAATTTCCTTTCGTCGTGACAAGTCCCAGGTATGCGTCGACGACGCCGGGCGGCTGACCCGGATGTTTCCATACATCGAATCGCGAAAGATCGAGTCGCCGAAGCAGGACGGCGCATCGCCAAAGAGCGCAGGTTCCGAAGCGGCCGACTCAGAGGCTCCGCTCCAGGCGTCCAAGGAGGAGGCGTCCAAGGAGGAGGAGGAGGAGCAAGTGGCGCCTCCAGAGAGGGTCGACGCTCCCCACGACATAGAGGCGGTGGCCAACCCCACCGTCGCCCCGGGTCTCTTCGGGATTGGACTTGGCTATGGCCTGCGCGCCTCAGAAGAGCCGGTGGAAGTCGATGGGTCCGGCATCCGTGCCGATGGTTTTGCGGTCTACTTGAAACGGGCGGCGTCCTTGATGCTAGCGGGCACGCCCGGGATAGCCATGGGCGAGGTAATCGGGTCTGGCTTGACAAGCTGGGAAGACCGAAACGAGAGTCTTCGGAGTCTCTACAAGCAGACGCAGGGAGACGCCATGACCTGCGATCAACGCGCAGCACATCAGCAGGCCGTCATGGCCCGACTCTCTCGAAGATCACTGCTCTCTCGAGCAGACTCGGACTCTCCGTCCACCGCCGTGACGAAGCGATTGCCAAAGGCGCTGATGAGACGTGGGAAGGATAGCCACGTGCGTAGTGGATCGAGTACAATTACAACCCGGATCCAAAGCGACAAAGCCGCTGACGAGAACGAGAGCACATCGTCAAACTCTAGCGCAACCTCGCAGGAGACGGATACTGAGGAGAGCTCGACGTCGAGCGAAGACTTGTCTACTGTGGTGGCTAGGCTAGAGCAGCCACAGGAACAGCAGCAGCAGCAGCAGCAGCAGCAGCAGCAGCAGCAGCAGCAGCAGCAGCAGCAGCAGCAGCAGAAGAAGAAGAAGAAGAAGAAGAAGCAGAAGAGCAAGAGTCCTGCAAGGAAAGAAAACGGAACGGGGAGTCCGCGCAAACTACACAGCATGCGGGGCTTATCTCGGGACGATGCGGTGGAGACCAGCTTCGATTCTTCCCTGTCGTCATCCAGTTCACGAGGAGGCGGAGGGAGCACCAACTTGACGCTGTCCAGGGAGAGTTGCGTGCACGAGCTTGCGTCGAAGCGCCTAATCGCTGCGTATGCGCCGGGGAGTGAGATTCCCACAGAGCGCAGCTCTACGCGGCCCTCGGTTACTCGACTCGATATGGTCAGCCTTCCAGATGCGTGCTCCGCGGCAGGCAGTATCACGGGAAGGTGGCTGGCTAGGAAGAACAGCGCCGAAGCGCCGAGGCGTGCGCAGACACCATCGAAACCCGTTGACCAGCAGATGCTTCAACACTTGGCAAATGCAAACTTGCCCGGGGCGAAGACGGGGGCCTCGAAGACACGTACGCAGTCGGAGAGCGGCGAAGCAGACCCTAGTCTGCAGGGGACAGGACTGTCGCTGAAGAAGGTCAAGCGGCCCTCGCATGGGAAGAGCTTGCAGGAGGGAGCAAGGCCTGCGGTGGAGGAGGCTGCCACGAGGAAGCTGCCTGGCGGCCTTCTCGATGCTGAGCCAAGCCCCGTAGAGACGATCTTCTCCGTGTCCAACACTTTCGTGAATGGTGAGTGCGACACGGTGTCTTCGTCGAGTTCAAGCACCGAAGGCCAAGACATGGGGAAAACGTCGGGAGACTTGAGTTGGACGCGTGCCTATTCCTTTCCGGTGCCGCGTCGGCAGAGCGAGCATCACCCGACTTTTTCATTCAAGATGATGGAAGCCTCCCCGAGGACTGCGGCGTCCGGGAGGCGGCCTTCCGAAGGGTTCGCAATCGACAGATGCAAGTTGTACCGCAGACCCATGACGAGCGGCCCAACGGGCAAGGAGTATGTCCATCCCAATCGGCGGCTTTCCAGTGGACGGAGACTTCTGAGCAGATCACTCCCCGTAGGGCACACTTTCGGGACGGCGCCGAGGAGAACACTGCAATATCAGACACACAGCTTTGGGGGGAAACTGCGGCCCAGAATCAGCTACGGGCAGCTGGGACAACGCAGCACGAGTCGAAGGGAGACGGCACGCACTAGCCTACCAACACTGTACATCGGCGGCGTCACGAGACACCGGTCGGGAATCGTACCGTAGTGAATGAAAGCGCTGATCGTATCGTAGCGAATGAAAGAGCTTGGCAGCTCAAAGATTGCAGTTGAGATCGCCTCCGGTAGGCTGAGCAGCACAAGACATAGTAAGCAAAGCCCTTTGGTTCTGTGCGCGGTCCGTGCAGTGCTGTGCAGTGCTGTGATATGCAGTGCAGTGATATGCAGTGCAGTGATATGCAGTGCAATGTAACCTTTCGTCGCAAGAGCGACGAGGCAAGCGCCCTTTCGATCCAGCAGAGGTAAAGGAAACCGACTGTGCTCCTTCATTTGTGCCGACACGGTATCCTATCAACTGAGCACTTCCATACTGCTTGAAACACACGCAAGAGGGCTCTTGGCGTGAAAGCATGTGGCAAAATCTTCTCAACAGAGGCTGTTAGTCTAGGTCCCCCTCGCCGGTCTGCGCTGCTGCGGCCGGCTTCGCGGCCTCCGCGGCAGTTGCGGGGGCCGCGCCGGCGCTCCCATCGACAGTCGCCGAGGTACTCGCCGCCTGGTCTGGAGCTTGGGCACTAGCGTTGGCCTCGCTCCTTGCCTTCTCCTCTGCAGCTGCTGCGGCTGCCGCCTGCGCTGCCGCTGCCGCCATGGAGCTCGCCATTGACGGCATGGTGATATCCACATCCGCCTCCTCGGCGGTGACCGACTGGAAGACGTCGCCGATGATCGAGACAGCCTTGGCGCGCTTCGTGATCATCTCCTTCGAGACGCTCCGGTCGTGCAGCACCTTGTGCAAGGCCGACCGCAGCGTGGCCTCGATATCGAGGACGCTGACTCGCCAGAGAGCCTCCACGACACCTTCCGCGGCGGCAGCTTGCTGCTGCACAAACTCTTCCTGCCTTGCTAATTTCTCCTCCTCGGTCTCCTCCGGCGCTGCACTGCTGGCGGGCTTGTCGCTCGTCGCAGGCGGCTCGCTTGGAGCCGGAACAGCGGCCGCCTGCGCATTCTCCGCCGTGCTGTTCGAGGCCTGCTGCGCGGCGGCTTCCTTCTCCTTGGCCTCCTCCTCCGTCGCCTTCTGCTGCAACGCCATCTGCTGCCGGATTGCGTTGACGCCCGCCCCCAATGCGCGAAACTGATTGAAGAGGATATGGCCCTTCTGCCTGATGGAGTGGTAGTGGCCTCCCAGTCCCAGGCCGGACTCGCGACCAAGCTGCTTGTCCCCGGCCATCTTGTAGCAGAAGCCGACGACGTGCAGGAGTCTTAGGCCGAACTCATTCTGAGCCAGGTCGATGCCCATCTTGCGGATGCTCGCTCCGAAGGCCTCCTCCGTCATGGTTCCATCCGTGAGAGGCAGGGCGAGGCGGACAGCCTCGTTCGCGCAGCGCAGGATCCGCTTCAGCTGACGGAACTTGGTTTCCTGGGGGCCCATCACCTCCGCCGACATCATCGACGTGAGCTTGAACTGGCCGACGAGGGGCTCGAAGGCCTCCGAGCCGAAGACCATGGCGAAGAAGGTCTTGCCGTCCATCATGTCCGTCTGGTCCAGGTTTTCCTTCCCTTCCGCGTCGTACTGTGCGCGGCGCCGGGGGTCGGAGAGCACCTGGTAGGCTTCGCTGACCTTCTGGAATTTCTCATTCGCGTCTGGGTTATCCAGGTTCTTGTCCGGGTGAAGCTTCAGGGCGAGCTTGCGGTACGCCTTCTTGATCTCGGCCTCGGTGGCATCCGGCTGCACCCCCAGCGCGTCGTAGTACTCCCGCTCCTTGACATCCTTCTCCTTGTTCTCCGCCTCGTCATCGAGGCCCAGCTCCGCACGATAGATGGCCCGCTCCGTCGCGAACGTCTTGTCCACATCGACGGCTTCGATCTCCCTGGTCTCTTCCGCCAGGCTGTACGTGATGTAGGTGCCGGTCCGCTCATCCCACTCCTTGTTTCCCGTCTTCGCGCGGACCGCAGCTGGCGTGTTGATGGCTCCCTGGACCACCTCCTTCACCGCCACTCCGGTCTTGAAAAGCGGAAGGCCGACCGCGCCTAATATGCCGACGCCCAGGCCTTTCACAAAGCCAGTGGCTCCCTCCTCGCGAGCGCCGACGACTGGAGAGACCACCAGCATCGCCGCTCCCGCCGCCACGCCTTCGGTGACGTGCATGGCTCCGCGCATGAGCCCGTCGCCAAGGTGGCGCGGACCGCTGTTCTCTCCCTTGAAGAAGACGTCGTCGTTGGACGGCATATCCAGCGCGTCCTGCTTGTCTTCCTCACTGGTCTTCGGCGGCTCCTCCGCCGCCACTGGCGCAGACGCCGCCGGCGTCGTGCTCTCCTCGGCCATTTCTACTTTACGTCACGCGCTAATCCCAAATGCTCCTGTGCCAACACTTGACAAGAAGCCACTGGATACTGGCTTCTGGCTTCAGTTTCAAGCGCGTACACGATCGTTGGTACGAACTGCCCCAAGCGATCGGGGAAACGCAGGCTTCCCAGAAGGCTAATTGCCGCGTATCAGCCGGTAGCCCGCGCGTGGATATGCCGCCCGACACTGAACTCGGCTCTTACAGACAGTGAAAAAGGTGTGAGAGGGACGGCCGCGGAAGCTACAGGCGGAAATCTGGCTCAGGAGCGCGCCTCTCCAGAATTCCACGGCGCGTCGCTCAAAGGGATACAAGTTGTTGAGGCTGGGCTGTTAATTTGCAGTTTGAAGATTTTCTGGGATTCCGAAAAACAGACAAGCCGTTCCCAAATCCGAAATCCCCATGGCAGTCAAGAGGCTCGTCGATTGGTTGAACCGCTTAAACTACGGTTGTAGATTATTTTGGATATTTCATAAACAATTATAAAATGGTCAAGAGAAACCCTTATTTCAAATATTTTTACATAAAAAATATTATTTGCAGACTTGGATGTGAATAAATAACTAGTATAGAATATAACTAAAATGATATTTGATATTTTTAAAGTTCGACTGGACTTCCTATATCCATCCTCATAGCGATAGACATAAGTCGCCAAGAGGCAGCGCAGTGATTCAAGTGACAGAAGGACATGCGGACTCGAATGCGTAAAATTACAAAAGGAGGGAAGCCTTCATCATGATTGGCGACACATAAAAGTAAAATTGTAGGTTGTATCTATTCACCATAAATCAGGGGTACAAAGGCATTTCTTCTCCAAGTTTCAGATTCCTTTCGTAGCGGAGATCGGCGTTGTTCGGCAGTGCTATGCACGCATAGCAGAGCAACCGACGGTCATCTCTCCTTGGTTTGACTGCGGCGGCGCGAGCTTGGAACGGTTTGAACTGGTTTGTGCGCGAAGGCAGCTCCCTGCTCAGCGCCAGCGTCAAGGTCCCCGAGCTTCGAGTGGACGCGAGGCCCAAGAGGCGTCAGAGGAGTAGAGCGCGTTTGCCTGCTTGGTTTCGGTCCTTCGCAATGGCGCTCGACATCTTCATCATCATCTTTCTGGTGGTGGTGACCATCGCCTTCACCATCGGAAATGTGTACCTGATCGTGGAATGGCAGCACCCGGCCGACAAGAATCAGGCGTACGCGCCGAAGGTCCTCTGCGTGTTTGGGCTCCTCCTGATTCAGATCACCATCCTGCTGCTTCCCCTGGATGTGCAGAACAGCAGCGGGGAAGTCGGCTGCGCGCAGGGCTTCAACAGCGACTGCGGAGACCTGAACATGCGCCTGGCGTGGTTCATTCTCTACTGCATCATGGCGTTCCTTGTGATCATCGTGTTCCCCTTCGCGATCTTCTACTACGAGGCCGACGACGGACTGGAGAAGACCCGCTCGCCGCTGTGCAGCGCCGTCACCTACACCTTCTTCACGCTCGCGATCGCGCTCGTGATCCTGCTCTGCATGTTCTTCTTCATCGGGATCACGCAGATCCCCGTGCGGGAGCATTCCGTGAACCTCTCGGCATTCCAGGACGTGCCGATCACCAGCGGGTGCCTGTCCGACATCGTGCGCTGCACCATGACGAACACGGATGACGTGACGGGCAACGCCAGCTTCAGCGAGTCCGACGAGACCGTGGAGCTGCCGGTGTCCTTCCCGGTGTACCTCATCGCGCTCATGGCGTTCGTGGGCTACTTCTTCTTCGTCATCTTCGGCGGCGTCGGCATGGCAGCCCTGCCCATCGACCTCATCCTCAGCTACGTCTACCGGCCCAAGCGCATCGACCAGCGCCGATTCCGCGAGGAGGAGAAGGGGATCCAGAAGCGCAGCAAGGATCTCATTGAGATCGCGCAGCTGCTGAAGAAGGAGCGCTCGGAGTTCGCCAAATCGGGCCACAGCATGTGGGAGAAGCGCAAACGCCGGCAGCAGGACACCATCACCATCAACAAGTTCAAGCAGATGGTGTACATCCTCGAGCAGGACTACGAGACCCTCAAGCTCAGCTTTGCGAACCACAAGAAGTTCAACCCGCTGATCCCCTACATGCAGCTGGTCGCAGGCGTGCTGTCGTGCGTCTTCTCGCTGCTCTGGATCCTGCAGATCATCCTCTTCATCCTGGTCGAGCCACCGGCAACCGCCTTCCTCAACGAATACTTCGAGTGGTACGACCAGTTCTTCCCGCTCTTCGGCATCCTCTCGGTGGCGCTCTTCGCCCTGTACCTCATGTGCGCCGTGGTGAAGGGCTGCTTCAAGATCGGGGTCCGCTGCTTCTGCATCGAGCTCCACCCCATGAAGTACAACGCGACCTACATGAACTCCTTCCTCTTCAACATCGGCCTGCTCCTGCTGTGCAGCATCCCCGTCGTGCACTTCAGCACGGAGGCATTCAGCGCCTACGCCGCCAACACAGATGCCGCCAACATCTTCAATGGACAGGTAGGCGCGAGATGCTCACTGCCGACGCTGAGTCGATCACGATGCACCTGACCTTCCCATGCGTTTTGCCCCTCTTGCCTTCCCCCCACCCCCATAACAAAAAAAACCAGATCCGATACATGGTTTTCTTCACGTATTTCTTCGCGGAGAAGGTCTTCATCTACATCTTCCTCATTCTAAGTTGCCTTAGCCTGGTCTACCTGCTCTACAAGCCGCGCGACACGCCGGCCTCGGCCGTGGAAATGAAGGCCGTGCTGGCCCGGAATTCGAGACCGACGTCCCGGCTGTAGGTAGCCACGCGATGCAGCTCGCACGCTGGTCTTGTGGTGTGTGGTGGAGGAAGTAGGAGGCGTTCCGGGCCCAGGCCTTCAAGGCTGAGTGGAGGGCCCGAGGAAGAAACGCTTTCTTTAAGTGTTGGTTTCGGGTTCTTCGTTCCCGTGCAGCCTGTCCTTCGTCCTTCGTCTCGACCTCCTGCTACTGGTAGAATGATATCAACTCGTCCGATATCGCCGCAGGTGTTCGCACGCCAATGTCGGTGAATAGCAGCGTTATCAGGTCACCGCTTGTGTAGTCACAGCTGGGGCTCTCCACCGGCTTCACACTCCTCCGCGCCTCCTTCTCGTCGTCGCTAAGGCCCGCTGGCTTGGCTCGGATGAGAAACTTACAGTAGCTCGGCAAGTCGTTCTGCCGGAGGGGGTACAATCGCGCAAACTTGAAGGTTTCTGCAGCCACGTAGAAGGGCTTCGAGAGCGCCTTTGCATTCGCCGCGATCGACGCTGTCCCAATCGTGCCGACCACGCCGCCGGATTCGACCACAGCTTCAGCTCCTACGAGCTGCAAGATGCGAAACACGTCAGCTCCACATGCCGCGCAATGTTGTCTGATGGCTGGTATGGAACGGCCACGTACCACGATATCCACAGTCTCCATGTAGAACGCCACCGAGGTGTCGGAGACAAGGATGCAAAGGATGTCGGCCTCGTTGAGCGCCGCGACCATCTTCGCCCCGGACCCCAGCGGCCGTGCCTCTGTCACCGCGACGCTGAAGTTCCTGCCGTTCAGCTTTGCCCGCTCCAGCAGAGCGACCACCAGCGGTGAGTAGCCGTGGGTGAGCACCATCGCGTCCTCCGGAATGAACGGAGCGGCGAGGCCGCTGATGACCTCCGGCGCCGCCTGCATCTCTTCGATGAACTTCGCTCCGCCCCGAGCCAGCCGGGCCTTGCATTTCTCAAAGTCGACGGCCTCGTTTCGCTCGAAAGCCTTGGCCTCGATGTCGTCGTTCACCCGCGTAATGTACCTCTGGAAGAGCTCCAGCCCGGAGCGCAAGGAGACCGGCGTCAGGCTCCGGCCCAGTGGGAGCGGACGAGCCGTCACGTCGGAGAACTCGTCCCAGATCTCTTCGTGAGCAGCCGTGAGGCCCTCCTGGAGCGCCATCATCGTCTTCGCGTCGCTCCGGCGGATGACGGACAGAAGCGTCTGCATGGCACACACCGCCATCGGACAGTTTCCTTCCTCCATGAGGATCCTCAGCTCCGCCAGCGCGGAGCCGGCCTCCTCCGACATGCTGGCCTCTTGCGGAGCAGTCTCACGCCCTGCACAAGTGCAGCACTCCAGATTGAAGACGTGAGAGCGCCTTCGTGGCTTTGGGCCATTTTCCCTTCAGGGGCAGAGCGAGGGTGCCACTTTCCGTCGTCTGTCCATCGATCCTTTCCGCGCTCTGTCCCCGGAGTCTTCTGTCCAGTGGATGAAAGATGAAAACAAGATTCAGAAACAGCACTTTTCGTACCTGTGGTACTCCTCTCGGCAAGGGCCAAAGAGTTCCCGTCTTCATCTTTTCCCGCCTTTTCGAGCAGAGACATTCGGCTCTTCTTCGTGTTCGTGCGGCTGTTCTGAGGGACGTCGCCGCTCTTTCCGCATCGTATCTGTGTGATTTCCGACTTGGGAGGCGAAGCGGCTTCCGCAAGGAGTCCGACAGCGCCCGGTGGCGCGTTCTTGCGGTCGTGTCCGAGTCGGATCCCATGTACGCGTCGCGCGGCAGGCCCCGCGCAGGCCGCCGCGGCGGCCGCGTAGCGATGTCCAAGCGGGTGCTGCCAACGCTCTCTAAGATGCTGAAGAGGCGACGTGCGCAGGATAACAAGTACAAGCCGTTCGCCCTGAAGCCAGCCAGCGCCAGGAGCAAGCAGAACTCGGATTCCATTCGGCAGATCAATCTTCAGTTCGTCTCCGGGAAGCCTCGCCGATACCTCCTGGCTCGAGGCGCTGCGCAGGTGCTCCAGAAAGGCTCGCTGGAGCTCAGAAAAACACTTGCGACTAGCAGCTTCGTCGACGAGAATGGCGGGCTGCTGATCAGTCTGGAGAAGCTCGCCAACTGGAACACCGAGGGCGTCAGCATCCCCCATCGTGACCTCATTCTCGGTACGCGACGGAGAGACACAAGCATGAGTGCCGATTTGCTTTGCGAATAGCGTTTGACATGGACTGCTCCCTCATATAGCATCGGTGGAGAACAAGGAGGCCATGGTGTTGCTGCTTCTCAAGGAGGCCATCGACGCCGCGAAGCAGGACGCGAGGAGTGGCTCAGATGCAACGACGGACGGTGCCTCCGGCGTCCTCGGGCCCTCTGACTTTGAGCTGACTCTGCAAAGGCGGAAGAGCAAGCAGAATCGGTATCTGCCGCTCGTCAGAGGAGAAGAGCACATCGTGTACCTGACTTTCGGTGACGAATCGGACGAGCTCGTGGAGAAGATCCCGGCGAAGCTGAGGGAGCTCAAGTGGCTCCTGGTCGTCATTCCGCAGCCACTGCCCAGCGAAAGGTCGGCTGGCGAAGCGAGCGCCCCCCAGGAACGTCCAGGCCGGCACCCGGACGAACGCGACTCGAGCCGCCGCACAAATGCCGCAGCAGCCTTCCCCGCCAGTTCGGCGCGCGTACCCAACACCGCCATAGCACCGATGCCGGAGGCTAGCTCTCCGGCACCCAAAATGCGTGGACGTCCTGGAGGAGATCCGAGCGCGAGATTGGCCAACATGCAAGCACAAGCACAAGCACAAGCACAAGCACAAGCACAAGCACAAGCACAAGCACAAGCACAAGCACAAGCACAAGCACAAGCACAAGCACAAGCTCAGACTGGGTCAAAGACGCCGACACCGAGAACCTTTGGGTCTGCTGAACAAGACCCCAACACTCGTGCGTCTCAGCGGGAGGCTTCGACAGGCTCTTCGGCGACAAGAGCCTCACCTCATTCCGAGTTTTCGCCGGGCATGAAACCGCCGAAGCTCTGGCAGAGTGAAAGCGTGGAAAGCCAGTCCGGTTCCCTTCCGCTTGCGTTTGGTCACGGACTCAAGGTAAGCGACCTGCTTCGCCGCTGTAAGCCACAACGTTTGAGGATGCTCTGCTTCTTGGCACCACCAGGGAAAGGGAGCGAAAGGAGCGCAGTTCCGTCGAGGCCGGTCTTCGGAGAGCAGGTCATCCGACTCTCAGGGCGCAGGCAAGCGTCCCTCAGCGTCCATCCTTCTGAAGCCGTCGAATCGCCCGCCCCTTCGCACAGAAGGCCCATGGGAATGGGATGCGCAGGGCCTCGCCAAGACAATGGACGTGGAGCAAGAGTATTTCAAGAAAAACCAGTGCGACGAGCAACAGAGCCCCGAAGACAGGCAGAAGGAGGAAGAGATCGCCGAAGAGTTGAAGTCTGTGGGAGCGCCTTTCTGGGTGCTGCGGATAGGGAATCAACCGCTCCGGTGCTGGCGACAGACGCAGCCGCGGTGCACCTGGAGCTTGCGACGGGGCAAAGAACTTCCGGAAGGCCTTCTGGTACGGCGGCGACGACAGGTCAGCGTGAATTGGAGCGATCAGCACGGGCTTGATCTGGCGACCGCCGATCGAGAAGGGGAGAGATCCAACCACGCATCCGCGTGTACGTACCACACTCCGTCGAAGCCCAGCCCCGAGCGCGAGATACAGCACAAGAATCGACCATGCACCGAAGTTTGGAAGGAAGAGGAGAGAATCCTCAAGCGGAGGAGGGAAGAAGGTGATGACTCCGACTCCGACTCCGACGTGGAAGAAGACGAGGAAGGCTACAAGATGAAGTGGCGCAGCTCTGACCCCGACGGGTCAGGAAAGGCGGAAGAGTCCGTCGAGTATTTCTACGTCGACGACGGCATTCGAACGTACGTCACGGAGGACTATACTCCCTACCACCGTGTGGACGGCTACATCATCCGGGAGACCAAGAGTGCGCCCAACGGTGCGCCCAACGGTGCGCCTCCCGATGCCGCCGACGGTGAGACCAGCTCCATGAAGCCGAGCGAGGAGTTGCCGAAAAGTGCCAGTGAAGCTTCCCGGACACCGGATGCGCAGCGATATCCCCAGAGTGCTCCTACCAAGCGCTCGGCCGAGGAAACCCAAGGCGGATCCACCGCAAAGAGGAGGAAGCCAGAGAGACACAGAAATGGTGAGACGGCCAGCTCGGGACCAAGGGTTTTCCAGCCGAAGCCTTTCCCAGCGCCGCAGCCCACGGCCCGGTCCCACAGGATCGCCCCAATGCCGTGGCGGGCGGAACAAGAATGGTCTCGGAGCTCTGTGGAAGCAGCGCGCGATCCGGATAGCTTTGCGGACAGGAGGGCTGCAACGCGATATGATCGTCCACCCTCGCAATACCCGTGGTCGAAGCGGTACGGATAGGGCAAGCTCACTGCGCTCGTGCTGAGGTACCAGTAGAAAACCCCGACCTTCGCAAGGGAGGAAAGTTGCCGGGGTCACCTCGACTATCGAGTGGAGCACTCTCTCTTCTTGTCTCTCTCTCTCTCTTCCTCTCTCTCTGTACCTCTCTCTCGAGTCATTCACACGACGTGCTCCTCCGCGCTCAAGTCTGGTGACGCAGAGCAAAACACGAACGAAGACCAATAGTCCCGAAGGCGAAGAAAAGGAGGAAGAAGAAGAATCTCCATCCACAGGCCAACGGTCAGTTTCCGTAGAACAGCACCGCAAGAGGGCGCTCGACGGCAGTAGAATCCTTTTTTTTTTTTAACTTTTCGGCGCGCTTCAGGATTCATGCCTCCGTCACTTGGGATGGCGGCGACGAGGCCACCATGGCTGAATATAATGACCGGATGACGAATGCCGATCTTCACGATTGGTCCGGCCAAGTTGCCCAGTCTCCGTCGCTGTGAAACACAGGGGAAGAAGAGCCGCACAGGGTTCCTTCCGGGATCTCTGATCGCCAGGAAATCCGATTCTTTGCCGCAGTTTTCCCCGTCTGGAAATTTCCTCGGCTGAACCTCCGTCGAACGGAAGACGCAGGAGACGAGACTAACTGGAAGCGCGCAGACCCGGCGGCCTCGAGCAACCTCTTCAGTGAGTCTCCTTCTGCAAGGGACTTGACTGACCTGTGGGATCTCCTGCGGCGCCCATGGATCACCAGAAGCATCGGCAGCCGGGCGGCGCGCGCTCCGACATGCGGACTCTGAAGATGGAATTTGGCAAGCGCTCTGACCCTAAGCCGGACATCCGGAGGACGCCCGTCGAGGTTCTGGTGAAGATGGCTCGCAACGCGAATGAGCATCTGGAGCGTCACTTCGTAGTGCAGCTCTTGCTGGCCGTGGTGGCGGGAAGCTTCGTGGCTTTCGGGGCCGGCCTGAGCGTCTTCTTGGCGGCCGAGGTGGAGAGCACCGGGCCAAGGAATCTTCTCCTGGGCATCGGCTTCGCGGCAGGCTTCTTCCTCGTGGTCAACAGCAGCGCTGCTCTCTTCACCGAGGTAGGCGGTGGTCTGCTAAGCGGGCTTCAAGAGCCGAGCTCACGCAGCCGTTGCATCTGCAGATCAACGTCGTTTTACCAGTGTGGCTGCACTTCTTCCGCGCCGCCTGGCGGAAAGGCGCGGCGGGAGTCTCCAGCCACGTGCTGCAGAAGCATTGCCTCGCTTGCGGCCGCTTCTGGCTGACCGTGTGGCTGGGCAACCTTCTTGGCACCATCCTGGTCGGGAGCCTTTTCAAGGGCGGTTTGGCCTTGGTGGAAGAAGACGCGGTGACGGACATCCTGGACGAAGTCATGCACAAGAAGATAGACAAGTTCATGGACAGAGGTACCGCTGGGTGGGGAGCTTGTTTTGTATCGGCAGTGGCCGGCAACTGGCTCGTGGGGATGGCGGTCTTCCTCGCGTCCTCCGCAAGGTACGAACCGCATGAAACGCTCCTGCACCGCCCGCTGCTCGCGCTTCCGGTCCTTAGTCTTTCTCCTTGGACTGCTTCACTGTTTGCGCAGGACCATCCCGGGCAAGCTTGCTGCGGTACTACCGCCAGTTTTAGGCTTCGTGGCCATGGGACTGCAGCACACTCCCGCGAACATGGGATTCTACATGATCGGCCTGATCAATGACGTATCGGACCTCACGTGGAAAGAGGTCTTCGCGTACAACCTCATCCCAGCCTCGCTGGGGAACATTGTGGGCGGCACAGTCATGGTCGCCACGATCTTCTTCTACGTTTTTGTAGCCCACGACGACGATCTTTGGGACACCGACGAGATGGTGCACCTCGATTTTGAGACTGCTGCAGTTGCGCAGGAGGATTCCAAGTCTGCAGACACCGACTCGGAAGTGGAGTCCGCCGTGTAGAAAGCGAAGCGTTTTGTTTTCTTCCGCTCGGAGGCAGTGCGGGTGCTGTCTGCCGTTGCGGAACAAGGAGCTCGACTAGGGCGGTTTGAATGTGGGCATATGACGATTGTCGTTGAGCTTTCCTTTTTGCGAGCGCTTTGCAAGCGCTCGATGCCTACTTCCTGGGCTCGAACCTGATCCGAATGTCTCTCTCTGGACGCATCAGAAGCTCCTGGACGCAGCGAAGTTCCCCCATGTCGCTCGTGCTCAGCTCGAACCGGCGCAGTATTTCTGCAAGGAAAGTGATGGCTTCGAGAACGGCGAAGTCCCTAGAGCATAGTGGACAGACGCTGAGCGACAGTCTCTTCCCTCCAGGGGTTTCGCGCAAGTACCCGTGCGTACCTTCCTGGGCACTTCCTCCTTCCTGCGCCAAACGGCGTGACTGCTTCTGGCAGCGCCTTCACCTCCTTTCCGTCCGGCGCGAGCCAGCGCCGCCCATCGAACTGCTTAGGCTCGGCACCGACGTAAGCTGCCGAGGCCTCACTGAAACTGAAGTGGCGCACGTTCCAGACGAGGATATACTCTCCAGGATTGCATACCTGCAGTGTACGCAGACGTCGTTAGCCTCATGGGACGCTCCTTGTCTAGCTTGCCCGCTCCATCTTTCACTTCCACCCGGCCGAAGCGACGGCCACTTGTCGGGGCATTGGCTCTTGGGCGTACCTTTCCACCGATCTCGACTGGAGTTGAGTTCTCCAACGTGAAGAATGGCACGGGTCCCTCCAGGCGAAGCACCTCCTGGATGATGGACCGTAGCAGGGAGAAGTGCTCCAAGATGTCGTCGAAGGAGGTATCATCGGTGAAGGTGAAGGCAGCCGCCTCCGCGTGGGCGTCTCTCTGCAGCTGCTCATCACAAGCGAGGTGGCGCAAGGCCCAAGCCACCGTGGAGGACGTTGTGTCGCTCCCGGCAATGAAGAGGGTCACGATGTTCCCGATGAGGCGAGTCTCGCTGATCGGATCTTGCTCTTCTTGGCTCTGCTCGAGAAACTTCTGGAGCACCGTATCGGGGGAGCCGGATCCGCCCCGCGCATCGCCAATCACGCGACGTATGCAATCGTGGAGGACCTTCTTGTGCTGGTGGAATCCATCGATTCGATCGCCGAAGAACGGGATCTTCCAGTAGGGAAACGGCGAGAGCGCGCGGTCGCCAAGGACGCGGAGGGTGGCGGCGACACTGTCCAACTCGGGCGAAGGCTGTCCAAGCGAATTCAAGTCCTGGCCAAAGCCGACCAAGCCAATGACGTCGGCCGTGGCCTTCGACACCACAGGGAGCACGCTGAACTCCTCCTCCGCGGCGCGTCTCTCCTCCAGAGCGCTCAACAGACGCCCCGCGACCAGGCGAATCTGCCGGACGTAGGTCCCCAAGCGGCCATGTGAGAACGCCGGAGAGAACATTCGGCGCTCGCGGGACCAATCCGGCGGCTCCGCAGTCGCCAAGCCTGGTGCGAGGCTGTCCACCACGTCCTTGACACGTTTATACCGTCGCACGGTACGCGGCCTTGCCGCAATGAGCTTCTGGACGTCGGCGAAATCGGAAACCAGGAGGAAGCGGGTGTCCAAGACCCAGAATTCGCAGGTGCCGTACTTCTCACACCACTCGTCAAATGTAGCCGCCAGCTGGGCGCTGTCCAGCACGCGCAGCAGCTGTCCGAAGATCGGCAAGCCGCCTGGAACTTGCTTGTACTTGCTAGCGCCGGACTTGCACCGAAGAATCCAAGCTAGCAGAAGCGCTACCGCTGCCGAAATTAGGGTGAAAGCCACCGACCAGGTCCCCGATTCCATCATCTCCACAGAGTCCGTCCGGGGAACTCGAAGCCTACTTCACACGCGCTTGAAGCGCTCTGTGGCCCTGATTTCTGGTTCTCTTTCTCTTCGATTGGATCCAAATCGAAGGTCTCGTGATCCATTGCGATACTGAACTCAAGATCGATACTGAAGGCGCAGCCCGCAGCCCGCAGCTGGCGATTTCGCGCCATATCTTTGCACAACATGGCTCTTTCTGGTCGCGCACTTTGGCTGCGTTCGCGCTTTCTCGCGCCTCGTGTTGAGATGGCCGCGGCGCCGCGAGCCGCGGTGTCGAGTCGTGGGTTCTCATCCACGCTTCGGAGCTCGTCCGGCAGTCACGACGCCACTGCCAAGCTGTCTGCGGCCGCGGAGCATCTGCTGGAGATGGCCAGAGACTACCACAAGGTTTGCGGCCTTTCTCTTTGTCTTTTGGGTGGTGTCGTTCGGTGGCGTGGTCTGATCCGTAATCTTCTGCGACCCAAACACAAAGTTTCAGGTTGAAAATGTCCCAATGGAGCCGCTGAGCGCTGACGAGGCCACCGAGGGCAAACAGAGAAGCTCGCGAGTCTTCGCCATCGGGAGGAGGAAATCCAGCTCGGCGGAAGTGAGTCTGTATCGAGGAGCGGGCAAGGTGGGCGAGTGCACGCAGCTGCCATACGCTTGAAAACGCCGCAGCTCTTAAGCAACGTCCGATCCTCCAGATCACCATAAATGGGCGGAGCTTGGCCAACTACTTCAAGGATTTCAGCATGCGGCAGCGAGTGCTGGAGCCGTTCTGGGAGACGGACACCCTGGGCGTGTTTGACTTGCAGGTACCCTTCTAGGTTGTTTTTCCTTTTTTTCTGGTTGTTTTTCTTCTTTTTACGCTGGGGCAAACAGCTAGACTCTGGTGTAATCTGCTGTGCAACTCGCTGCAGGCGCGGGTTAGGGGAGGAGGCACGACCGGACAAGGCGACGCGCTGAAGCTGGGCGTGGCGCGTGCGCTGCAGCAATGGGACCCTGGCTATCGGCCGATCTTGAAGAAGGCCGGCTTGCTCACGAGAGATGCGCGCGTGAAGGAAGAGAAGAAACCAGGCTTGAAGAAGGCCAGGAAAGCGGGCGCATGGGTCAAGCGGTAGTGTTCATGGAGGGCCAAAAGAAGACTCGGTCCCGCTGGTTCCGCCCCTGGTCGCGTGTACCTTGGCCTGCTTCTACCTCAACCACGGGCATGCCAATGACTTGGAGAGCAACAAGGAAGTCAGCAGCGGAGAGGAAGTCCTGTCGACAAAAGAGACGAGGGTTGATCGTTTCTCTCTTTTCTTCTTGTTCCTCCTTGTGGCCTTTCAGGTCACTGCTGAAAGAAGCTTCTTCTTTGCCTATCGCGCGGTCTCTTGCCGGCGACCCAGGGATCACGGATGAACTCAATTTCAGCAGGCGACACCCCAGGAGTGGTACGCAGCTGCAGCTGAAACACGGAGACGTAGAGCTCTCGTAGCGCCATATTGCATTCGATGACTTCCTCCTTTGACAGCCCCTCCGGCCTTGCTCCGGCCGCGCTGGCGCTCGTGCGATCCACCGGAGAGTTGTCGCCACTAAGCGAGTTCCGCTCCCGTCTTGTGGAGGAGAAGAGCGCGGTCATGAAGCAGTCGAGCGTCTCCTCCCGATCGCTCAGGAACGTGTGTGCAGTTTTTGCGGCCCCCAACAGCTTCTTGGTTTCCGCATCCTGTTCCTGAGGCGCCTGCTCCACGCGATCCTCCACGCTTCGGATGAACTCCCGTGTGCAGTCTTTGAATTGGGTCCACAGGCAAGCGGCAATGGCAACGCCGCGCTCGACATCGTAGTCCGCTTCCAACACAGCTGCAACGAGATCTGATGAAGTGACGTCCGGCGGGCCTTCTGGAGCGTCCGGCGTCAGGCGCTCCCCGCTGATGGCGCCCAGCACGAATAGTTGGCATCCCAATTCCACGGCTTCCCGCGGCGCCTTCCTCTTCAGCCCCTCTGCAAGATGTATCGCCTTCGTGTATGCCTGGCGAATGGACGACGCAATTCGCTGGTCGGGTCGGTCATCGTGCAGAGGTCTTGGCAGCTGCGCTGCAAAGGCGGCGAAATTGGCTTCGCATACGAGGAGCGCCTCGACTTCGAGGGGCGACTTGACATCCAGAAGTCGTTTCAGTGCGTCCAGGTAGTCCCTGGCAAGCGACGACCAGAGCATCATGAGCATCCAAAGCCAGTCGTCCACGTCGACAAGTCCTTGCTCGCCCTTCTTCATGGACGCCGTCTGATCCTGGAGCCTGGCGAAGCCGGCATGCCGAGCGCCCACGATTCCGGCCAGCAGCGAGTTCGCCGCGCGGTGGAGTAGGGAGCACGGCGCTTGCCACGCCGTTTGTCCTTGCCTGGACACCTCCGTGCTGGGGAAGAACTTTGGCGCTCCTCTTCCAAAGGCGGCGAAGTGAGCGACAGTCGCCAGGGCTTGGAGGTAGAACCCAAAGGCACAGGGACTCGAGAGAAGCGAGGAGTCTCTCCCATCGCCGTTGGCATCATCCCCAGGGGGAGTCGGCTCCACGCCAGTGAAGAGCGCAAAGAGGCGGACGCGGCTGCTGCTTTGCGCCAGCGCTCGGACGTTGAAGAACAGGTCGTGGAGCAGTCTCTCCGCCACGCTCAGCACTCCAAAGCGCTTGAGGAAGAACTGCAGAAGCAGCGCCGACAGCCTCTCCCCGGCCTCGGCGTCGTCGACACCGAGAAGGACCCTCACGTTCCAACTTGGCGCCTCCTTACCCACCTCCTGGGCGGCGCCGTCGCCACCGCGTGCCATAGATCCGTCGCCTGCACAGAACTGCCATAAAGTATCCACCACGAACGCTGCGATCATGTCGGTCGTCCAACGGGAGAGATAGAAGACCCTCCGCTTCTGGATGGCGCCGCGGCCGCACATGTAGCCTCTTCGCATCCGTAGGATGACGCGCAAGGGCGGTCCAGGGAGCCTCTCCAGGCGCTTCCGCCAGGCGCTCTGCGTCTTGGAGATGGCCAGCTGCCTCTTTAGTTTCCACACTCCGGCCGCCTTGCGGCCCGTGGTGAATTCCGCGAGCACTTCGCCCAGCAGCTCCAGCTCCCGAGTGCTCTGCGCCAAGAGGCGACTGGCCCCAATGGCCCTGCCGTCCACCAGACGGCACGGCCCCACTGCGCTCTGCTCGTGCACACGCATGCGCTGCTGTAACAGCGCCAGCAGCAAGCGGCGATAGGCGAAAAGCGCCCGATTGCCGTCGCGAAGCGCTCTCCCCACTTGGTCGTCAGGACTGCTCGAGGAGCCCAGCACGTCGCTGACGTCCTGCACGAGGCTCTCCACATGTCTCCGGGCCGCCTCTGGAAGCCGACTGCCCACCTCTTTGAAGAACGCCAGGTTCACCGTGAAGTGAAAGTGCACGGCGGCGCGGAGGCCCGCCTGGCCTCCGCCGCCCCCGCTGTCAGGGGATAAGTCGTGCTGACCTAGCACATGTGGCTGCAGCTTGAGCGTGCTGCTGAAGAACTGCCGCCGCTGCGCAGCAGCAACAAAGGCGTCTAGCGCCACTTGGCCATCTCCCGCCTCGAAGGCGTCGCGGAACACGGCGGCGCACGTTGCGGTGCTGACCTGCGGCGTCAACGTGCGCATGATGCTCAGAAGCTGCGGGAAGTCCAAGCCGGTGCCAGACTTGCCAGCACCGCCCGGAGGCGCAGTCGTGGCCAGTGGCGCCTGGTCGGCTGTCTCGAACATAAGTCGCAGCGTGGCGCTGCGGCGCGCCTGCTCCTGCTGAAAGAGATGCATGAGCAGACGCAGGTAGAGAAACAAGTCCACGCAGCGCTCGGCGCCCCCAGGCAAGCGCTCCTCGGCAGACACTGCCGCCTTGAGCACTGCGCCGCGCAACAGCTGCCGCTGCTGCTCTGGAGCCTCTCGAAGAAGCTGCTGCGTGACCGACAGCGCGACGTCCAGGTCCAGCCAAAGAGTTTCTTGGCCGCCGTCGAGGCCGCGCGCCACGCACTGGGCCCTCCACGCGTCGTAGTGGCTGCCTGGGTCTGTCTCCGCCGGCTCCAGTCTCTCGCGGTCTTGAAGACCAGGCATAGCGGCGGCGGTGGGTGCGTCGCTGGTGTCGTGCCACTGCGCGCGCAGGCTGTTTCCCGCCGCCGCGCGCACAAGCGCGACGGCGTGGAAGAAGAAGCTGGCGTAGTCGTCTCCGTGCGTCTCGTCCAGCAGGGTGTAGAACAGCTTGGCCTCGGCGCTCTCGCGAGACAGCGCTTTGACGCCGAAGTAGAAACCCCAGCGGTCCTCGTCCGCCGTGCGCAGCAAAGCCGCTCGGTCGCATAGCGCCTCCAGCGCCAGCAGCTCGTGCTCCGGAGGCTCGAACCACGCGTAGACAAACTCGGGAAAGCGCGGCGTCAGCAGAGAGGATGACTGCAGTAGCTGACGCTGGCGCAGTTGGGCGTGCAACAGGCAGCGCATGCACTTGCGCGTCCAGCGGACGGCTCTCGGCGGCTTATAGTCACCCAAGTTGGGCAGCAGCATGCGAAAGGCCTGGCAGGCCACGCGCGGCGGCGCCTTGCGCGCTTTCGGGGGCGTCAAGATGAGCTCCATCTCTGCGTCCAGCTGCTTCTTCCACCTCAGGAACAGCTTGGACATGACCTCGTCTTTTCCTTTCTTCATCTCCGCGGCCACCTCTTCTTCAGGCAGATCGGCGTCTACCTCAGGCTGCTGAGCGCTGCGTTCCGCTGCCTCCGCGCGCTGCGCCTCTTCGGCGGCCAGGCGCTCCGTCTCGCGCTGCATGAGCGTCTGGAGCAACAGGTCTTTCTCTTGCAGCTGTGCCAGCAACGCCGCTTGCTCTTCTCGCGCGGCCTGGGCCTCTTTTCGTGCCACCAGAGCGGTGACTTCGCTGTTCCTGGCTCGCGTCTGCGCTTGGCGCAGCGTCTTGAGCTCCTCGGCCTGCGTGGCCAGCTGCGCCTCCAGACGCTTCACTCGCGCGCGGGAGTCGTGTGTGGATGTGGTGTCATCGTTGCTCTGGATGTCGCGGAAGATGTCGTTCAGCGTCCGAAGCGTCTCTCGCAGACGCTCCGTCTCCGCAATGGACGCCGCCGCCGCAGCCTCCGCCTCTCGGCGAAACTGGGAGAGCGTCTTGTCCGCGTCCAGGATCTCGTGCTCGTGGCGCCTGACGACGTCCTGGAGTTGCCGCTGATGCCGGTGCTCCGCCTCGGCCAAATGCCTTTCGAGAGCGCAGACGGACTGTGCCGCTTGCTCCTGGAACCACAGCGCGTCGGAGAAGAGTCGGCACAGCGCTTGAAAAGCGCTGGCGTAGTGCGAGCGCAGCGCGCGCTGCAGGCGCCCGTGCTCCACGCAAGACACGGACAGCTGCTCGCTCAGCTGTCCTAGCACCAGATCCGTGTGCTTCTGGGTGTACAGACACGCCACAAGTGTCTCTTTGGCCGCCTTCCACGCCGCCTGATCCATCCCCAGCTTCGGCATCGAGTTGGGTGGTGACTGCTCCGCAGCGGCGGACAGCAGCGCCTTGAGCGTCTTCCGCTCCGCGAAGCTGGCGTCCACTTCTCCTTGGAGCGCGAAGAGCTCCGTCTCTCCCGGATGGACCGCCGCGCGCCCTGCCTTGCTCTTGTCTAGCAGCGCCAGGGCTGCATGGTACTCGGCCTCCAGCTGCCGGGCGTCCTTTCTCGTCTTGGGCACCTCGGTCTTGTCGAAGCGGCCGCCGATCCGGGTGAAGGTGCCCGATGCGCTGCGCACGGTGAGGGCGTTCTGGGTCGTCAAGCCGGATACCGTGCACTTCGGGGTGGCGCCGCTGGCGTCACTGGGCGAATCCAAGGACAAATGCGAGCTTTCGGGCGCCTCGTGGCCAAGCCACGGTCTGGTCCCCGCACGAGAGGCCGGCGAGTCCTTCGAAGACTTCATCTGCGGCAAGGGAGCCCGGCCGCTCTCGGCCCAAGTGAACAAAGAGCTCGGCGCGGCCGTCTGCAGCTGAGGCCGCAGAGCCTCGCGCACATCTTCCCCGTCGTACTCGGAGCCGTTTAAGGATGATAACCCGAGCTGCTGCCCTCCGAGTTGAAGAAAAGGGGGTGGCGTCACTTTGCGGTCTCGAAGGGATTTCCCCCCCACTTTCCCACCCCGGCGCCTTGTCGCCCGAGAGGGAGACGTCCTCATGTTCCTGGAATCCTCGTCAAGCGCAAGCGGCCCATGCAACGCTCGGTCACATTCCGTCTATGAAGACGAGGGAATCGCGAGAACGGAGCTGATAGATCCAAGTGGCGCCGGCAGGTGCAGGAGGCGGATGAGAGCCCTTTTTTCGACCGGAGCCCGACTCCCCAGAGACCAGAGCCCCACTGGCCCTTCGTGATCTGCCGCTGTGGGATGCGAGAACAGCATCGGTGCAAGCTGTCCAGGAAGCAACCTTCCTATCTTACAGGCTGGGACAGACAAGAAAGACAAGACCAACAAACGGGTCACTG